>JAZHYW010015323.1:0-11138 GCA_037355805.1 Ixodes ricinus
ATAGGGTGCAGGAGTGTTGATGTCACTGACGATGAAGCCAAAGTAGCCGGGAAAGAGCACGATGAAAATCGATGTCTTCAATCGACGAAGCCGGGCAGCATTGTTGCGGTGACGAGCCAAGCAGGGACGGATGACTCGCGAAGCCAGACGTGCCATCGAAGGCAGCAGCGAGCAAGATACGCAGGATGATAGCACCCGCACGAGGAAATACAAGAGGGTTTGACGATTCTGCATTCCCTGCCGCTTGCACATGCCCATCAGTCCCAGGAAGACGGTCCGTGCTTTATGGTGTGCGGGAGTGTTGATGTCACTGACGATGAAGCCAAAGTAGCCGGGAAAGAGCACCGATGAAAAATCGATGTCTCCCAATCGACGAAGGCCGGGCAGCGTTGTTGCGGTGACGAGCCAAGTCAGGGAGGGATGACTCGGCGAAGCTGACGACGTGCCATCGGAAGGCGGCGGCGAGCAAGATACGCAGGATGATAGCACCTGCACGAGGAAATACAAGAGGGTTTGACGAGCTCCTGTATTCCTGCCGCTTGCACATGCCCACTGAAGTCCCAGGAAGACGGTCCGGTGCTTTTAGGTGTGGCAGGAGTGTTGATGTCACGGACGATGAAGCCAAAGTAGCCGTGGAAAGAGCACCGATGGAAATCGATGTCTTCAATCGGACGAAGCCGGGCAGCATTGTTGCGGTGACGAGCCAAGCAGGGTCGGATGACTCTAGCGAAGCTGACGACGTGCCATCGGAAGGCGGCAGCGAGCAAGATACGCGGGATGATAGCACGCGCACGAGGATATACAAGAGGGTTTGGACTGAGCGGTGCATTCCCGCCGCTTGCGCACATGCCCACCGAAGTCCCAGGAAGACGGTCCGGCGCTTTATAGGGTGCGGGAGTGTTGATGTCACTGACGATGAAGCCAAAGCAGCCGGGAAAGAGCACCAGATGAAAATCGATGTCTTCAATCGACGAAGCCGGGCAGCATTGGTTGGCGGTGACGAGCCATGAGCGGTGACAGGATGACTTCAGGCGAAGCTGACGACGCGCCATTGGAAGGCGGCAGCGAGCAAGATACGCAGGATGATAGCACCTGCACGAGGAAATACAAAGAGGGCTTGACGAGTCTGCATTCCTGCCGCTTGCACATGCCCACTGAAGTCCCAGGAAGACGGTCCGTGCTTTATAGGTGTGCGGGAGTGTTGATGTCACGGACGATGAAGCCAAAGTAGCCGCGGAAAGAGCACCGATGAAAATCGATGTCTTCAATCGGCGAAGCCGGGCAGCATTGTTGCGGTGACGAGCCACGCAGGGTCGGATGACCTGCGAAGCTGACGACGTGCCATCGGAAGGCGGCAGCGAGCAAGATACGCGATGATAGCACCCGCACGAGGAAATACAAGAGGGTTTGACGAGTCTGCATTCCTGCCGCTTGCACATGCCCACTGAAGTCCCAGGAAGACGGTCCGTGCTTTATAGGGTTCGGGAGTGTTGATGTCACTGACGATGAAGCCAAAGTAGCCGGGAAAGAGCACCGATGAAAATCGATGTCTTCAATCGACGAAGCCGGGCAGCATTGTTCCGGTGACGAGCCAAGCAGGGTACGGATGACTCTGCGAAGCTTGACGACGTGCCATTGGAAGGCGGCAGCGAGCAAGATACGCAGGGATGATAGCACCCGCACGAGGAAATACAAGAGGGTTTGACGAGTCTGCATTCCTGCCGCTTGCACATGCCCACTGAAGTCCCAGGAAGACGGTCCGTGCTTTTAGGTTGCGGGAGTGTTGATGTCACTGACGATGAAGCCAAAGTAGCCGGGAAAGAGCACCGATGAAAATCGATGTCTTCAATCGGCGAAGCCGGGCAGCATTGTTCCGGTGACGAGCCAAGCAGGGTCGGATGACTCTGCGAAGCTGACGACGTGCCATCGGAAGGCGGCAGCGAGCAAGATACGCGGGATGATAGCACCAGCACGAGGAAATACAAGAGGGTTTGACGAGTCTGCATTCCTGCCGCTTGCACATGCCCACTGAAGTCCCAGGAAGACGGTCCGTGCTTTATAGGGTTGCGGGAGTGTTGATGTCACTGACGATGAAGCCAAAGTAGCCGGGAAAGAGCACCGATGAAAATCGATGTCTTCAATCGGCGAAGCCGGGCAGCATTGTTCCGGTGACGAGCCAAGCAGGGTCGGATGACTCTGCGAAGCTGACGACGTGCCATCGGAAGGCGGCAGCGAGCAAGATACGCGGGATGATAGCACGAGCACGAGGAAATACAAGAGGGTTTGACGAGTCTGCATTCCTGCCGCTTGCACATGCCCACTGAAGTCCCAGGAAGACGGTCCGTGCTTTATAGGGTTGCGGGAGTGTTGATGTCACTGACGATGAAGCCAAAGTAGCCGGGAAAGAGCACCGATGAAAATCGATGTCTTCAATCGACGAAGCCGGGCAGCATTGTTCCGGTGACGAGCCAAGCAGGGTCGGATGACTCTGCGAAGCTGACGACGTGCCATTGGAAGGCGGCAGCGAGCAAGATACGCAGGATGATAGCACCTGCACGAGGAAATACAAGAGGGTTTGACGAGTCTGCATTCCTGCCGCTTGCACATGCCCACTGAAGTCCCAGGAAGACGGTCCGTGCTTTATAGGTGTGCAGGAGTGTTGATGTCACTGACGATGAAGCCAAAGTAGCCGGGAAAGAGCACCGATGAAAATCGATGTCTTCAATCGGCGAAGCCGGGCAGCATTGTTCCGGTGACGAGCCAAGCAGGGTCGGATGACTCTGCAGAAGCTGACGACGTGCCATCGGAAGGCGGCAGCGAGACAAGATACGCGGGATGATAGCACCAGCACGAGGAAATACAAGAGGGTTTGACGAGCCTGCATTCCTGCCGCTTGCACATGCCCACTGAAGTCCCAGGAAGACGGTCCGTGCTTTTTAGGTGTGCGGGAGTGTTGATGTCACGGACGATGAAGCCAAAGTAGCCGGGAAAGAGCACCGATGAAAATCGATGTCTTCAATCGGCGAAGCCGGGCAGCATTGTTGCGGTGACGAGCCAAGCAGGGTCGGATGACTCTGCGAAGCTGACGACGTGCCATCGGAAGGCAGCAGCGAGCAAGATACGCGGGATGATAGCACCCGCACGAGGAAATACAAGAGGGTTTGACGAGTCTGCATTCCTGCCGCTTGCACATGCCCACTGAAGTCCCAGGAAGACGGTCCGTGCTTTACAGTGTTGCAGGAGTGTTGATGTCACTGACGATGAAGCCAAAGTAGCCGGGAAAGAGCACCGATGAAAATCGATGTCTTCAATCGACGAAGCCGGGCAGCATTGTTGCGGTGACGAGCCAAGCAGGGTCGGATGACTCGGCGAAGCTGACGACGTGCCATTGGAAGGCAGCAGCGAGCAAGATACGCAGGATGATAGCACCCGCACGAGGAAATACAAGAGGGTTTGACGATTCTGCATTCCTGCCGCTTGCACATGCCCACTGAAGTCCCAGGAAGACGGTCCGTGCTTTATAGGGTGCAGGAGTGTTGATGTCACTGACGATGAAGCCAAAGTAGCCGGGAAAGAGCACCGATGAAAATCGATGTCTTCAATCGACGAAGCCGGGCAGCATTGTTGCGGTGACGAGCCAAGCAGGGTCGGATGACTCTGCGAAGCTGACGACGTGCCATCGGAAGGCAGCAGCGAGCAAGATACGCAGGATGATAGCACCCGCACGAGGAAATACAAGAGGGTTTGACGAGTCTGCATTCCTGCCACTTGCACATGCCCACTGAAGTCCCAGGAAGACGGTCCGTGCTTTAGGTTGCAGGAGTGTTGATGTCACTGACGATGAAGCCAAAGTAGCCGGGAAAGAGCACCGATGAAAATCGATGTCTTCAATCGACGAAGCCGGGCAGCATTGTTGCGGTGACGAGCCAAGCAGGGTCGGATGACTCGGCGAAGCTGACGACGTGCCATCGGAAGGCAGCAGCGAGCAAGATACGCAGGATGATAGCACCTGCACGAGGAAATACAAGAGGGTTTGACGATTCTGCATTCCTGCCGCTTGCACATGCCCACTGAAGTCCCAGGAAGACGGTCCGTGCTTTATAGGGTGCAGGAGTGTTGATGTCACTGACGATGAAGCCAAAGTAGCCGGGAAAGAGCACCGATGAAAATCGATGTCTTCAATCGACGAAGCCGGGCAGCATTGTTGCGGTGACGAGCCAAGCAGGGTCGGATGACTCTGCGAAGCTGACGACGTGCCATTGGAAGGCAGCAGCGAGCAAGATACGCAGGATGATAGCACCTGCACGAGGAAATACAAGAGGGTTTGACGAGTCTGCATTCCTGCCGCTTGCACATGCCCACTGAAGTCCCAGGAAGACGGTCCGTGCTTTATAGGGTGCAGGAGTGTTGATGTCACTGACGATGAAGCCAAAGTAGCCGGGAAAGAGCACCGATGAAAATCGATGTCTTCAATCGACGAAGCCGGGCAGCATTGTTGCGGTGACGAGCCAAGCAGGGTCGGATGACTCTGCGAAGCTGACGACGTGCCATTGGAAGGCAGCAGCGAGCAAGATACGCAGGATGATAGCACCTGCACGAGGAAATACAAGAGGGTTTGACGAGTCTGCATTCCTGCCGCTTGCACATGCCCACTGAAGTCCCAGGAAGACGGTCCGTGCTTTATAGGGTGCAGGAGTGTTGATGTCACTGACGATGAAGCCAAGGTAGCCGGGAAAAAGCACCGATGAAAATCGATGTCTTCAATCGACGAAGCCGGGCAGCATTGTTGCGGTGACGAGCCAAGCAGGGTCGGATGACTCTGCGAAGCTGACGACGTGCCATTGGAAGGCAGCAGCGAGCAAGATACGCAGGATGATAGCACCTGCACGAGGAAATACAAGAGGGTTTGACGAGTCTGCATTCCTGCCGCTTGCACATGCCCACTGAAGTCCCAGGAAGACGGTCCGTGCTTTATAGGGTGCAGGAGTGTTGATGTCACTGACGATGAAGCCAAGGTAGCCGGGAAAGAGCACCGATGAAAATCGATGTCTTCAATCGACGAAGCCGGGCAGCATTGTTGCGGTGACGAGCCAAGCAGGGTCGGATGACTCTGCGAAGCTGACGACGTGCCATTGGAAGGCAGCAGCGAGCAAGATACGCAGGATGATAGCACCTGCACGAGGAAATACAAGAGGGTTTGACGAGTCTGCATTCCTGCCGCTTGCACATACCCACACCAATACTAAAATATTTCAATGGTTTACCCAATGGGTCTTTTAGCTGGCTAACTATAGCCGCCAAGGCTTTTATTGTGGCTTTTGTAACCATTTATAGCTTGTTGTATGGTCTGTGAGATATGTCTATGTTTTAAATATATTTTTCTTTAAACCAGAGTTTTATAGATGCCTACAGCTTTTCTTGTAGATTCTTCAGTCATCTATGGCTTCTTGTATGGTCCGCTCTAGAGATTTTTTGGCTTATTTTATGGGTCATTCTAGTCTGCGTGCTATAGCCGCCTTTGGCTTTTTCCTTACTGTTTATTTAGCCGCCCATTGCTTTTGTGCAATCCGCTTTAGCTTGTTCTATAACTCGTGCTGTGATTTTCTTTACAAATTGTGCTGTAGTGGCCTGTAGCTTTTTTCATGGTTTAATTGGCCGCCTATTGTATTTTGTATGCTCTGCTATACTTCATTCTAACGCTGGCCCTGTGCTTCTCTTCACCTATTGTGCTATAGCAACTTGTAGCTTTTTTCTATGGTTTCCATAGCCGCTTATTGCCCTCTGTATGGTCTGCGGTAGATTCTTATATATTCCTTCTAAGGGATCCTTTTACAGATTGTGCTATAGCTGCCTATCACATTTCGTGTGGTTTCCTTAGCCATCTGTTGCCTTCGGTGTAGTCTGCTCTATTTTATTTTTTAGCTCTTCATATGGTTCTCTTTACCATCACACTATAGGTGCCTATATCATTTTCTATTTACCGCATTCATATAAAATGTGAAACAAATTGTTTGTTTTCACTGTACTTCTTTATAAATAAAGACCCCAACCTTGTATATGAATATAAAATAGGTTGTACATCTCAAATGTATATATTACGTTTTGAACTTGATATTGCTACTTAAAACATCAAGGAAACCCTTTAAAAACTGTACTTTCCCAGGTGACTGCAAAAAGGCAGGCAAACAAACACAGGTGATTGTTTTCATGTTTCCTAGAAGTTTATTAGACACATCTTATTCCAGACATGGTACCATTTCGCAAGCAATCCGTCATATTTGAAGAGGTACAACCAAGCTGTTATGCAATTCAGAGGATTGCAAAGCAAACAGGAATCAAAGAGATTTTTGGTTGTGCCTATTCTCCCGGCAGCCGGCAGAATTATTTCCCCAAAACTTTATCAGCAGCCGGGAATGAATGGGGGTGCAATCAGTTCATCGGAAGACTTTTCATCGACATTTCGTTTCATCGAGACGCGATGTTTCATAAAGAGCTCAGATGAGCTTTTCTTTTTCTTTTTTCATTTTGTAATGAGCGCTTGCTCATGACATTTTGCGCGCTGCTTTTAGTTTATTGAGTCATGAATCAACTAGCTTGCATTGCCACGTTAGCCCAGACTCTCACCGCGACGCTACGCTTTCGCGTGGGGCCGGTGGATTCACGTTTTCCCAATGAGCCGCCGCAGACTGTCGCCACGAAGCAACGTGAGCCGGTGGGCTGGGTCGATGAGAGCGTACGCGCCTCAGAGATACACGTGCGACGAAATGTCCCTACAGCGTGCAATTCGCGTAACGAGTTTCGATGAAAATGGTAGTGTCGACAAAACGTGTGTTTATAAAACGTCTAACCATGAAACATTGTCTCTAAAACGTGTTTTCACAAAGCGCTGGGAGAATAGGTCAGCATTCTTTCTGGAGTTTATTTATTTTTATTTATTTATTTCAATACCCTCAGGGCCCATAGGGCATTACAGAGGGGGCGGGGCATATAAGAATTCACTCAAAAGAAAATACAAACGTAAAAGGCAGTGATTAAAACACAATCAATTCGACAAAATATTAACAAAAGTGATTAGTAAGCGCTTCTTTAAATAAATCAAGTGATGGGATAGCTGCTAAAGATGCTTGAAGGTGGTTCCACTCAGAAGACGTTCTTGGTATGAAGGAGTCGTTGTATGCTGATGTCTCACAGTGAGGAATGCCGACCTTGAAACGATGATCAATGCGTGAAGAGATATATGCGGGGTTAAGGAATAACTTATCTTTTAGTGAAGCGTTGAAGTGATAAATTTTGTAGAAAAGGCATAGACGAGATATTTTTCGCCGTAAGGAAAGAAGAGGCAGGGACAATGAGGTTTTCATAGATGATACACTAGCGGTGCGATGATAGTTAGAATAGATAAAACGTACTCCACGATTTTGAACAGCTTCAACGTTAGTCACAAGCGTTGTATGCCCGGGGTCCCAGATTGACGAGGCGTACTCTAATTTTGATCGAACCAGAGTTTTGTACAGAAGCAATTTTAATGATATTGGGGCTAAAGAGAAGTTTCTTTTCAGATATCCAAGCATAGAGTTAGCGTTAGCGATAATATGATCAGTATGTAATTTCCATGAAACGTTAGAAGTAATGTGAACACCAAGATATTTGTAAGACATCACAGATTCCAGTAGGTTGTTAGAAATTGAGTATGGTGATGGGGACGTGTTCCGACGGGAAACCCTCATGGATTTGCATTTGTTAGTGTTAAGAGTCATTTTCCATAAGTTACACCATTCGGATACAGCACACAGGTCACATTGAAGTAGTGTTGCGTCAGAATCGTTAGTTATTTCACGATAAATTACACAGTCATCGGCAAATAAGCTTATTGAGGATGATACACACAGTGGTAAGTCATTTATATAAATAAGGAACAAAAGAGGTCCTAAAACGGAACCTTGTGGGACACCAGAGGTAACAGGACTAAGGGAAGAATTAGTTTCATTCGCACAAACATATTGAGATCGATTAGTTAGGAAACATTTAATCCACGACAAAACATTAGGATCAATGTTAAGTTTGCTAAGTTTAAAAAGTAAGAATTTATGAGAAACTTTGTCAAAAGCTTTGGCGAAATCAAGAAACACACAGTCAACCTGGGACCCACGGTCAAGAATGGAAAGTAGGTCATTAGTGAAAGACAAAAGCTGAGTCTCACAAGAGAGAGATTTGCGAAAACCATGTTGTGAGGGTGAAAAGAAAGAATTTGAATCTAAGAAATTAACTAAATGAGAATAAATAATGTGCTCTAAAAGTTTACACGGGGTGCTGGTTAACGAAATGGGTCTGTAATTAAGAGGATTATGTTTGTTACCTGACTTGTGAAGTGGAACCACCTTTCCTTTTTTCCAATCATCCGGTAAGACACCAAGGTTGAGTGACTGCTCAAAAATTTTTGTAAGAAAAATTGACATGTAATGTTTAGTGTTCTTAAGAAATTTAGAGGTAATATTGTCAACACCACACGAGGAAGAAACTTTCAAATTATCGATCAACTTTACAATCCCGTCGTAATCAAAAGCAAGCGGATCCATGGGAAAGAATGCATAATCTGGAAAAATAGGATAATCTAAACCATCATTATCAGTAAACGCCTTGACAAAGACGTCGTTCAGAATGGATGCACATTGAGCTTTCGGAATGTCAATACCCCCAACATCAGTGAGCGATACAGCCATTCCTTTAGGCCCGTTCATAACACTCCAAAATTGTTTAGGGCTATTTGATAACATTGAAGGAAGGGTAACATTAAAAAAAGTCAGTTTTGCTTGCTTGATGGCTGCCTTATAAGCATTGACAACAGATTTATAAAGCTCCCAGCGCTCAGCGAGGCCAGACAACTTTGCAGCGCGGAAAAGGCGTTTTTTCTTATTAGCAAGGCGTTTAAGAGTTACATTAAACCAGGGAGACATGTGGTTAGATACGATATTCCTACACGGAATGAATAAATTAATTAGAGAATTTACTTTGTTTTTAAACATGTTCCAATTAGTCTCAATCGTGCGTTCTGACAACGCAGGCAAAAATTCATCAAGAAAGCAAGCCAACTCATTATTTATTGCACCGAAGTTTGCTTTGCTATAATCGAGAAAGTGTTTGGTAGATTTGTTAGCAACATGCGATGAAGCTTGCAGGCTGAAATTCAAAATAGCATGGTCGCTAATGCCCGGTAAATAAGTTATAGAAGAAGCGAGATTAGGGTCAGTCGTAAGAATAAGGTCTAACACATTGGCCGTCGCATCAGTAATCCGAGTAGGCTCAGTTACACATTGGGAAAAAGAAAAATCAGAACAGAGACTGATAAAATCCGAGTAATCCGAAGAGCTACTAGATGCAGCGGGAAACGGTCCAGACCAGTTGATCAAGGGAAGATTAAAATCACCTAGTAAAAACATGGGTGCAAGGGTGAACCTTGAACAAATCATATTTAAAGCGTCATGCAAATCCGAGCAAAAATTTGCAGGAGCGTTTGGAGGACGGTAACAAACGCACAAAATAATATTTCTATAAGCGCACTGTAGGCGTACGCAAACAAGCTCCAACGGGGAAACAATATTCACGTGATAACATTCAATGGCTTTATTCACTGCGATTAAAACACCTTCCCCACGCCTATCTGTTCTGTCACACCGATAAAAATTGTAGCATTTAACAGAGTCGAAAATTTCATTATCACGGACAACACTTGAAAGCCACGTTTCTGTCAAAACAACAATATCGCTTGATGATGCATCAATAACTATTGACAGGTCATCGCGGTTACGAACTACGCTTCTTATGTTAGTAAAAAGAACTGAAATCTCATTTGGCAAAGAAAGGGAACTACGCGTGTGTTTACCGGCGTTTTTTTTTAGCTCAGAGGGGACAGATTCAATCGCGCTATCTCTAGTTAGTTAGGAGGCGGCTTCATAAACTTCGTTTGTGTTATGGTCGAACAAAAATTGCTTATCGCCGATATACAATTTGTCGACACGAAGTTTGTAACGACCCTCCTGGGTACGAGCAAATTCATGCAGCCGTTTTCTGGCAAGTTGAACATTTTGTGAAAAATCCTCGCTGATAGAAATACCCGTATTTTTTAGCTTGTAGCACGACCCCAGCACCGCATCCTTATGTTTAAAGAAGGAAAACTTTACAACAATAGGCCTTTTCTTTCTGGTGTCGAACTTCCCGATGCGGTGAGCCCGTTCGATTGTAGCAGGGTCAATTTGTACGTCCAGCTTATCTGAGCACACATCCAAAACCAGCTTTTCAGATTGAGCCCACGTTTCCTTAGCCGAGTCATCTATGCCAAAGAAAAGCAAGTTGGATCGACGGGAACGACACTCTGCGTCATCGGAACGTCGCTTGAGAATGGCCAATTCCGAAAGTACAGACTCGAATTTCGCCTCAAGTTCGTCTGTCGAGTTCATTTTCGATTTGCAACTTGCGAGATCACTTTCAATAATTTCAACACGCGCGGTGAGAGTGGTTATCGAGTCATTTGTTCGTTTTTGTTCGTCACTGATTTCTTTGAGCTGAATCAACACGCTTGCTTGGCCGGAATGCATTTCGCTGACAAGCGACTCTATTTTCGCTAGTGACTCGGCTTCAGTTTTAGACATGGGACCAGGGTTACGCTCTACGTCTCCACTAAGAAGTAACAACAAGTCAAGAAACCGCTTCAGACACATCCGTGGGCACGGCAAAACAAGACAAACGTAACTACCCCTAACGGAGTACGAAAGTTTTTGCCTACTAACCTGCAGAGCAAACAGGAGCGGTATGTTAGGCGTCATTGTCGTAGCATTTTCGCCGTGCCCACTAGTCGAAAACGCCTGCGAGAAGGCTTTTGAAGGCAGTGTGCTTGATGTCGATGCTGGTGGGGCTTGCGTGTCAGGCGACACTGGCGGCAGAAATCCTGGTATCGCTCCAGCGTTGAATTCATCGCCACCGAGGGGGCGGCCAAGGTAATCAGCGGTGCTGCCTGCGTCGTCACGGGCGTTGCGTTGGTCGCTCTCGGGTAGAAGGATGGAAGGCCACTGTCACTCGCCACGAGAAGAAACTGCAGAGCAAACAGGAGCGGTATGTTAGGCGTCATTGTCGTAGCATTTTCG
>JAZHYW010015326.1:0-49046 GCA_037355805.1 Ixodes ricinus
GTTTCGCCACTCCCCACGGGTGCGTGTGTCGCCATCCATTGGTTGAACTAACGCCTTGTTCAAGATGGCCGCCGTGGGACCGCAGAACTAAATAGATACAGCCGCAATCAACGAGAGCCGGAAACAGCACGCATGTAGTTCACAAATTTCTGCAGAACTGCACTCTCCTTTCACCAAGAGCATATTGGTTGCCCGGAACAGGACGAGGAACACTTGCCGGACTGTACAACCTTTTCTTCGCGCCAACGCAAGCGATCCCAATGTCCCTATTTTGGGTGATTTTAACGCACCCCGCTTTCACTTTCAGGTTATCATCGACAAACCGCCCTCAGTCGCAAGTCAGATGATTTTCTTGGCGCACACAGCGCTTCTAATTTCTACACAGCTCTTTGGAATATACCAGGCGCGGTAACCGTAAAGAACGGGACATTAATCCGGATCTGGCCTGTTTCAAGAGACATATCCCCACAGAATGGCACAACACAGGCCAGGACGCACAAGGAACCATTACATATGTACCACTAGGACGACAGACGGCCATTGTAGACTGGGAGAGGGTTCGCAAAATTATGGAATCCTAAGCTTCCCCGACCACCATTGAAAACTGGGCGCAGAACCTCTGCGAAACTACACGTGCACTCACAAAGCTCACCGCTTGTACCGATGAATATCGCTTCATAGATAGGCATCTGCTAAATCTAGTGGAGGAACGCAAGAAAATAGTTAGGAGACATAAAAAGAACAAGACAAACATTCGCATTAAGGATTAACCGGGCAAGAACACTGAACTCACTCCAACCTATGCTAACTGGTCTGCTCGGGGAAACTTGGCATGAGACAAGCGAAAGCCTAAATGGACATCTCTACCTCGCCAGGGTTTGGAAGATGCTCAACGCCCTACTGAACCACTCCTAACCACCCCATACTTAATTAAATACAACTTACTTTACAACTGGGCGACGACAACCTTCGTAAACCCATTTTTGGCACATTCTTCTCTAAGACAACGATTAATAAATTGGCAACTTACACTGAGCCCGACATCTGTGGCATAGACTCAGACCTCACTGTGGCCAAACTAGTAGCAGCACTCGCGTTCATGACTAAGAACACTACACCCGGAGAAGACGGAATCACCTACGTCATGCTGCGAAACCTTTCTGACAACCAACAAACCGTTCTCCACTCCTTCGTTAACAAAATCTGGAACGAGGGCTCGCTTCCGAAGGACTGGAAAACAGCCACCGTCTGTGTAATCCCTAAACCGGCTAAGCGACCGGACTCGCTTACTAATCTGAGACCAATCTCACGGACATCATGTGTCAGTGCCCTTCCACCACTGCTCATCGGATTCTCCCGACATGTCTCGACTCCAGACGCAGCACTACTAATGAAACAAGACGTCTTTTCAAAAGAGAGCAAAGCACAAACCCGCATCATAGTACGACTGAATATTCACAGAGCATTTGATAGCGTTCAACACACCATTCTTCTGAAGAGGAAGTACACGGTATCCAACCAGGCCGACGTTTTGCACTGTATACTCGCCCAGCTTTCTTAGTGACCGGGAGATAAAAATTCGTACGAAAACATCCACTCCTTCAACGGCACACCCGCTTACACGAGGCAGACCCCAATAAGCAATACTTTCACCCACACCTTTTAACTTTGCGCTCAAATATCTCCCACACTGTTAGAGATAATCTCAAAACTCAAGCATATTATTTACGAGGACGGCATCACGCTGTGGAGCACACAGGGATATCTGGGGGAACAGGAAAGCACTGTCCAGAGAGGAATCGACGCCATAGCAGGAAACCGTTGCGACTGTCGGATTTGAATGCTCACCCGAGGCGCGTGAATATATAGTGGTCTTAGAGGACCAAACTAAAGCAGGCGAGGAAAAACGACGTCTTATCGAACTCAACGTCAACACACCACCTATAGCACGAAAACCGTAGTTGCGCATTCTTCGATCGTATTGGCAACAGGACAGCAGAGCCGACGTATGGACGAAACGAACTCTTCAACAGACTCACCACATTGCACAGATGCTTAGGAGAATCTCACACAAGAACCATGGCGTCAAAGAACCTGAACTTCGGCGCATCACGGAAAAGCTCTGGTAAACACCAGGATAATGTACAGACTTCCATATCAACTCATTACCGCACACCAACTTGAGATACTTAATAATCTCAAGAGACGCATTCCCCCGCATCGCACTCGGGGTCCGCAGCTATGTGGCAAATACTTTCGTAGAGGGCACGGCAGTACATAACAACCTCAGTGAACGATTTTATGGATCAAGAAGCACAGTCCCATAGCTCGTCTACCTTCAACCAAGGGCGCGCTCTACTAGTGCTTATGGAACAAAACAGCTCTAATCCTCCCTCCCTACCACCTTCCGAACCGCAATAAGACACACTTCCATACATCAAAGTGTGACCTATATCAAAGACATAGCCACTTTGTCAAAGACACTGACCGACGAACAGCGCACAGCCACAGACAGGCTCACACTGACCTGCTCTCTTACCAGGCCGACGCCGGCTTCGCTGCCGGCACAGTAGTCACCTCCAGCACAAATCTGTATGGCCACACAATCGTGAACCTTGCCATGACGTTCCTTCCGTGGCAACAGCAGAAATAATTGCAATAACACAAGCATTCACCCGACACGAGCACCTCTTCCAGAACATCATAGTCGGCTCAAAACTCCGAGGCTGCTCTGTGGGCCTTCCTTCGCAACCTACTCCCTTCTAATATACTAGCTGTCCTAGCTTCCTATGTGCAACACCATCCTACCATATTAGTCGAGCCTGAATGCACGCCTGGCCATTATTCCTCCCTAGGCAAAGCCCGAGTCCACGCTGAGGCCGCGCTCCCCTGGTGTTCCAATACTTCCCAGTCTTGGCCCGTGACATACATGCACAAAGCGGAGCGGAGTGAGCGCCATCGAGAGCGAAGGGCCTACGTCAAAACACTTCGGACAGACGGCGGGGAACTTCTATGACCACCGGACTCTTTGCCGAGAAAGCATGCCACACTCCTGAGACAGGCGCAAACTCACTCGCTACCAAATTACTTTATATTGCACCGAATACAAGCGGCTCCCAGTACTTCGCATTGCCAGGTGGGCGACTCCATACCCATATCTAGAAGGTGGTTTTAAAAAGTGTCAACCAACTAGCCCCCCAGTTAATTCTGATCCATACCCATACTCACCCACAGATACTGGAGATGTCCGAGAGCTTCAAAGCCACAACGCCGTTCACTTCATCCTGACATAAACACATCGGAAGACTGGGTTACCCATCTGGGCAAAATAAACTTCTCATGGACCAGCCGCCTTAGCCAACTGCTCACCATCCTGGAGGAGGACACTTGAGCTCCTTCCACTTGAGCTCCTTCCCAAGAACGCAGACCGGGACACGGGTCTTACAAATAAATGTGTTTTTTTTTTTCTCACACTCTAATTACGACGTGGGTTCAGCAAGCTTGTGGACTTGCTCCGTGAAAATATAAAAGAAAACACTTTTATGAGTAAAACGTTTCCAGTAAAAACAATAAATTTCCCATGGGGGGAGACATGTGTTTAAAATGTTGGTGTAGGCCGGGAAGTTTGAGTAAGCGAAAACAGGTAATGTTTGAAAGACCTTTCTCACTTTGCCTTTTTTTGCCCGGTTTGTTTAATAAATGACACAATGGACAGCAACAACTTTTTAAACTCCGAATTGCAATAGGCTTAACTCAATGTCCTTAGAAATGTAATGTTTTTATTTGCAGCATTTGAATGCAGAGAGTTTTTTTCTTCGATATGTCAATAAAACACACCCATCCCCTAGCGTTTATATGTCGTAAATTAGTGTTCATGCACGCCAAACTATTTTTGTAATTTTATTGGAAATGAGCTAGATCTCTTTGGCCTCTCTTAGATGTATAAAACACAACTGTGACTTCGGCTTATTTCAGATCAGAGTTTTAAACATTGTTGTGAGCCATTGAAACGTTTGAGTAGGTTATAACAGAAAAGGTAGGAGGAGGAACCTTCTCACTTTGCTCGCCCAGTTTGTCTGACATATGCCGCAGTGGGCCAGAACAACGTTATGAAACTCCGGCCAGATGTAGGTTTTACTCCATGTCTCCAGGTCGTTCCGGTGGTATCTGCATTTTTCGGCTTTAAACAAAGAAGTTTTCCTTCAAAATGTTTATAAAACAAATTCACTACCGAGCTATGTCGTAAGGCTCAATGTCGCCTCACGCGAAACTATATTTTTCAATTTATTTAAAGGAAGTTATATTTCTTTAGCTCTCGCTGTGTTTATCTGTACTTTTTGTCAAAATAAGTATGTATATTTTCCCAAATAAATGTAAATGCATGCCTTACTTAATTAGGTATCGTAACTGTTGCAATATGTTAGCTCTTCCCCCTGGAGAGAAGGACGGGAAAAGTGTACGCCAGTAGAAAAGACATTTCTTAAACTCGAAAAAAAACGAAATTTACGGGGAGCATAATAACAAATTAATATGTTAACGCTGTTTGTATACTAACACAAAACACTAAGGAAATAAAACATTTAGCTTTTTCTTCTCATTCCACTCCTCATAATTTATTATGCAATAGTGTTAACTTACGCCACGACAGATCGACCTCTTTCCCCCGGCTCGAATTAATTGTCCTTTTTTATAGTCCACTTTTTTATTAATTAGCTCTTTTTGTCGTAAGGCAGATACGCTCGAGCACTGACTTTAGCGGAGATATCGCCTTTTTCGAACTGGAATATTCAATATTTATTCGCCAAATGGGGTATTTATACGCGCGATCAAAATTTTGCGGTTTTTGAACATATTCAAATTAATATCATTAAAGTAATAATATACTTTTTCACGTAACGGTCATTTAAATTTATGGCAGTGTAATAATACATTAGTTTTCATGTGTAATTGCAAAAGTAATTCCTTAATTTTGTTTTGATAACCAGTCTGTCAAAACGTTTGGCGAGAGTTGAGACACGCTGCTGATAAACAGATGAAAGAACGTGCTAATGCGATCTTCTCACAATATAGATAAGCTGCTCTGACGTAATTCGCTCCTCTCCTCTAGTATCAAAACATCCTCGAGCGTAGCCTTTATTGTACTACTTCTACAATCAGGAAACGAGCGTTGCGAGCGAGCGGAGAAGAGTGAACGCAGCTCCAACTGCACTTACGGCAGGCTTCCGCCACCAAAAAGGAGGACGAATATGACCTTACGTGAAAGCCATATATAGGTGGCATGTCTCAATGTTATATACGAAATTTTATTTTTTAATTAATTGTACTATTATGAGCTTCGAACCTCACTGCATCCATGTTAGTGAATTCAGATTGCACAGTTAGCCAGTACGTCTCGGAAAGAGAGGAATACCTCCGTGAATCATAACTTGCAAGGAAATCATTTTTGAATCCCAGCTTGCCCTACAGAAACCGAGGACGAGCTGAGTAAAAAAAGAGCTGAATAGAAATGCATTACCAAAAGGCAAGATCCTAAGAAAGCTCCAATAAAAAGCTTGAAATAAATAAACAAAACCGAAGAAGACAAGCATGCAACTTCACTCAATTTTATACACTTAACCGTTAACTCCGGTATTCTCCTTTGAACTCAATGCAAATGAAAGCAAAATTTAACTCATGTATTCCAAGAACCAGTTTTGGCTGACTCTTTTTAAACAATTGTTGCTAACTCGTGTAAACCTTATGGCAACATCTGACATAAAGCTGACTGGGAATTTATAGCCCCTACCTTCCTCAAATAATGTTCTTTTCTTTCTTATGTACCCGGTGTCAAAGAGGCAAATACAGCTCCGAACGGCTTCAAGAATGCTGTGTACAGTGAAATTTCTCAAAAACATCTAAGGGAGGGTCCTCTGGCCGAATTCCTTGGACACAGTCTGTAAGTAACAGCTTTGCATTTCATCTCTCTTTAACAATGCGGAAAGCCAGGTGTTAAACATTTCACTTTTCAGGGCACAAAAAGTTTTCAGCAGAAGTCAGATCTCTGGGGGAAGACTATTTCCTGTGCTCAAGGACAGAGCTGCGCAAAGCACAACCAGAGTCTAGTACATGGAAAGCAAAAGCTAGACAGCTGGAAGACAACAACAAATATGTAAAGGATCAGGAGTCCTTACTGCAACACTTCTTAAAGAGCAAAAAAAAAATTAAAATTAAGAACATCCTAAAATCGCCGCTTTGCAGCAAGTGTTCTAATGAAAAAATTGCTCTTCCAACACCCCGAATAGATGGAGACAGTTAAAACCACTGTCTTACCTTTCTCTAGCTCATGTGGAGCTGTTGTGTCTTTTTTTTCTTTATTGTGCTGCATACATACTGTTAAAATATTTCTAAATTTATGTCGTGCTTTTCTGCAAAAGTCTGGTAAACGCCCAGCACTAGGACAACATAATGTCTGCTTTCAAATGGTGCATCTTACGAATTCCGCGAGTGTGCTCGCAAATTTCCACGTTAAAATTTGTATTTCGGGGTTTTGCGTAAGATGACAGGCTAGGGTGAATCATTTGAAATATAAGCGCTAAAGTTAAGTTTTTCACGGAAAAAGCAGTGAGAGCGGAAAGCATGATAGAGGTGAGTTTGATTCTTTCAAAAACAACAGTTTTTGAGCATTACATAAATAAAACAATATAAATGGCAGGCTTTGTTCATGGCATCCACCGTTAAACTTTTAGCTGATCTTGTAAGTGTTGCGAATAAATGTATAAAATATGGTGAGGCAAATAAATGGAGCTGAATTTTTGAACAGATAATCCATTTTTATTTCATGTTGTCAATTCTAAAGTTGCAGTTGAGGATCTTACAGTTGAAGCTCAATATGATCATCTGGTGGAGCAGCACAAAGCATGTAAGTTGAAGGGTGCAACGCACCGACAGATCCATTCTTCTTATGAAAATAAAAGAGATGGCTCGTGGCGCAGCACACGCACGTGCCTCGGAGAGCTGTGCGAAATAATGTTCTAAAGCCGCCATCACAGGAAGACACGTCGTTCCGTTGTCTCGTTCAATGTCCTTACTTTAAATAACGTGTTAGGGCCTCGCCGCCCCCACATATTTGGTGACCCGGCCGAGGACCATGGACAACGGCGAACCCCAAGGAGCAGCAGCGGGATCCCCGGCTTTCATCTCGTCGGTTGCAGACCGACTTCCGCCACACTGGGAAAGAAACCCGAGGGTCTGGTTCCTCCAGGCTGTGTCCCAGTTTCATCTCAGCGGTGTGACGAGCCAGGAAAGCAAGTACCATCATGTCGTCTCGGCGCTGTCGCTGGCAGCAGCCGACGAAGTATACGACATCCTTTCTCAACCCTCGGCCACAGCTTCGTACGATAAGTTGAAGGCAGCTCTCCTGCAGAGAACCGATTCATCAGATCGTTCCCACCTCCAAGAACTTCTTTCGGCGGAAGAACTCGGCGATCGACGTCCATCCCAGCTACTGAGGAGAATGAATGAGCTCCTTGGAGATCGCGCCAACACTATCGGTGACGCTCTGCTGCGGGAGGTTTTATTCAGCGCCTGCCAACCAACGTTCAGATGGTGTTGGCCACCACTACGGCTCTCGACCTCATAGGCCTCGCAGCCCTGGCAGACGCTGTTATTGAAGTTGCCACTCCACCCCGCACCAGCGTTACATCGGCGGCAGAAGACGGTAGCGAAGCGAGGCCTGCCCTTCCTAACACTCCATCGTCTGACAGCAACCTTCAGCAGCTTTGCTACCGGTTGGAACAGAGTGTTACCGTAGAAACTCACCGGCGAGATCGCCCACGCACTCAACAACAACGTGGACGTTCAACATCTCGTCGGAGAATTGCTGACCATTCCCGCTCGGGAAGTTCAGCGGACGTCTGCGTATACCATCGCCGCTTTGGCTACGACGCCCGGCACTGTCTTCGTCCCTGCTCGTGGAAGCAAAACCATAGAGGCAACAAGTAGTCAGAGCCTACCAGGACGTCGCCTATTTTACATCGCCAACAGGACTACTGGAACCTGTTATTGCAGCGAGTGCATGTGCTCACGCGGCGTGGAGGGATCAAGTCAAGTCAGCGGTTCCCAAGAGTGTGAGGAGAGGGCGATGGTCGGACTCTATGTCGAACTTGATGCCTCGCACAAACTGGTCGAAGCGTTCACAGCCCACGTCGCAGCCAAAGCTTCCTTTTCTGTCTGGCTGTGTCGCTGCTCCGTGGACGTGAGAGACCTGGACGCGTACGCTACAGCACGCCTTTCTGCCGTTGGCTGATCTTGCAGAAGCACTGCTCCGAGGCCGTAGGAGCTGACGCCGGCAGACGTCAGTGGAGTCCGAAGGTTTCTGGGAATGGCAAATCACGTCGGACGTTTTCTTCCACACCTGTCGGATGTAACCGCACCGATCCGGGCACTCCTGCAGAAGTCCAGCGTGTGGTACTGGGGTGCCAGTCAACAGGCCGCCTTCAACCAGCTGAAGAGTATGCTTAGCTCAGAGGCCTGCATGGCAAAGTACGATCCTTCGTACTCCACGACGGTATCTGCCGATGCCAGCTCCTACGGCCTCGGAGCAGTGCTTCTGCAAGATCAGCCAACGGGAGAAAGGCGTGCTGTAGCGTACGCGTCCAGGTCTCTCACGTCCACGGAGCAGCGATACAGCCAGACAGAAAAGGAAGCTTTGGCTGCGACGTGGGCTGTAGAACGCTTCGACCAGTTTGTGCGAGGCATCAAGTTCGACATAGAGTCCGACCATCGCCCTCTCCTCACACTCTTGGGAACCGCTGAACTTGACTTGATCCCTCCACGTATCCAGCGTCTGCGGATGCGTCTTATGCGATACCAGTATCGTATGCTCTACGTCCCAGGCAAGCTTCTAGCAACTGCGGACACCCTTTCTAGAGCTCCGCTGGGAGCCGCAACCAAGGAGCACCAAGGTCCAAAGGTCAATTCAGTGGAACTTTTTATCAGTGAGGTCGTGAAAGGATTCGAAGACCTCACATCGTCTCGACTGGAGAGTCTTCGCCAACACCAGGCGCAAGATGGTGTTTGCGCAGGGTTGCTTCGGCTGTGCGAGAGTGGCTGGCCAGAGAAGGTTTCAAAAGTTCCGAATCATCTGCGTGGCTACTGGAAGGTGCGCGGCAGTATCACGGTCTACGACGGACTACTGCTGAAGGACCGCTGCATCATCATCCCTCCTGGTCTTCGAAAAGACATGCTCCAGCTCATCCACGAAGGCCATCAAGGCATCGGGCGCTGCAAGGCAAGGGCCCGAGACGCGGTGTGGTGGCCCACCGTGAACAGCGAGATTGAGCAGCTCGTCACGGGATGCGAACGGTGTGCACAAACCAGGGTGCAGCGCTCTGAACCGCTCCTCTGTACGCCCACACCAAATCGTCCTTGGCAACGAGTCGGCATCGACTTATTTGAACTCTCTGGGAGGCACTACGTCCTCATCGTGGATTATTACTCCCGTTTCCCCGAAGTGGTGAGCCTGACCTCCACATCGTCCACAGCCGTCATCGCAGCGGTGAAGAGTTCATTCGCCCGCTTTGGCATTCCGGACGTTGTGGTTTCGGATAATGGGCCCCAATTTTCTTCGCGGGAATTTGCAGCTTTTGCATCGTGCTACGGTTTTCACCATGCTACGAGCAGTCCCAGATATCCTCAAGCAAACGGGGAAGCCGAAAGAATGGTACGGACCATGAAAGAGCTGTTCTTTAAGTCACAGGATCCGCACATGAGTCTTCTTGTGTATCGGGACACGCCGGGCATCAGCGGGTATAGTCCATCCCAGCTCCTCTTTGGCCGGCGTCTTCAGACCAGAGTTCCCAAGCTCGATGAGGCTCTGATCCCTACTTGGCCGTCACAAGAAGACTTCCAGCGCAAAGACAAAGCGGCGCGCGGACGACAACAACGTGACTTCAATCGGCGTCATCGTGTCCAGCGCCTTCGATCACTGTCCGTGGGGGAAGATGTGTGGGTGGACGATATCTCTTGCGCCGCCAAAGTGCTGAGTCCGGCCAAAAGACCACGCTCCTATGTGGTGGAGACTCCGTCGGGAGTCATCCAACGCAATCGTCGGCACTTGGTGCCATTTGATGCGTCAGACTCACAGCAACAGAATGCCGGTCCAGTGCAAGAGACATCGGGAAACTCTGGCGTCGTGGCTCAAAACAGCGAGGAATCAATGTTGAGTCCTTCAAGCCGTAACGCTCATCGTCCACCACAGACGGTGTCATCTGACGATGTTCAACGCGGTGGTGACGGTGACAGTGCACCACCAAGAACGTATTTTACGCGCTCTGGCAGAAGAGTGAAAGCGCCCGTGAAGTTGAACTTGTAGACATTTTCGTAGCGGTCGTCTTTCACTCTCAGAAAGGGGGATGTAGCGAGTGCATGTGCTCACGCGGCGTAACGCAGGACGACGTAGCCATGCGTCACTGATTGCATAGCGTGCGAGGTGCTCGCGCGGGGATTCCATGAGTTGTGTTTGGGTCGCCATGATGCCTGCATAAAGGTCACTGGTGTTTTGGGTCTCACGGTGGTCGGCTGCTTCATCCCACGTAACGTGCGGCTAGCCCAGAGCAAGCTCGCAACAGTTATCTCGTCGATACCGGGGCTGAGGTAAGCGCTGTTCCTGCAAAACGCGCGGATCGATCACAAACGCCCATCTACTACCTTCGGGCTGTGAACAACTCGTCGATCCCCGTCTACAAGGAACGGTCCATCACCTTAAATCTTGGCCTCAGACGAGTCTACCGATGGGTATTCCTGGTCGCAGACATAAGCAACGCGATCATCGGTGCTGACTTCCTACAACACCACAGTCTCCTCGTAGACGTCAAGGAGAGACGTCTGCTCGACTCCACAACGCGACTCTCCGTACAAGGCGTCTCAACAACTGACACCGCAGGATTCGCGTCAGTCTGCTCTAACATCGACGGGCCATTCCGACCTCCTCTGCAGGATTTTCCAAGCCTCACGCGAGCTCCTGATTGGACCAGACCGGTTTCGCACGATGTCCACCATCACATCGAAACAACGGGCGCACCGGTTCACTTCCGACCCCGTCGTCTGGCTCCAGAGAAACTCCGCATAGCTCGCGAAGAATTTGAGCATATGCTCGAGCTTGGAATTATCCGACCTTCGTCAAGCAGCTGGGCGTCTCCCCTACACATGGTGTCCAAGAAGAACGGAGATTGGAGACCGTGTGGCGACTATCGCGCACTGAACAAGAGCACAGTGCCCGATAGATACCCCCTCCCAAACATCCAGGACTTTACTGTCAACCTCCAAGGCGCTACCATTTTTTCGAAGGTTGACCTTACCCGCGCGTACCACCAGATCCCCGTCGCTGACGAAGATATCCCAAAGACAGCTATTACCACTCCGTTTGGTTTGTTTGAGTTTCTCCGCATGCCCTTTGGCCTCAGTAATGCGGCTCAAACATTCCAGAGATTCATCGACGCTGTCACGCGCGGGCTTCCCTTCGTATTCGCCTACGTTGACGACTTGTTGGTCGCTAGCTCGACACCGGAGGAGCACACCAACCACCTCCGTCTTCTTTTTCAAAGACTCTCAGACCACGGCATCATCATCAACGCCGCAAAAGTGAGTTTGGAAGATCAGAACTCGAGTTTCTGGGACATCGACTGGACCGACACGGCATCAGACCTTTGCCGTCGAAAGTGCAAGTGATCAGAGACTTTCCAAGACCTAGCTCGATCACAAAGCTTCGCCAGTTCCTCGGCCTGGTAAATTTTTACCGCCGGTTTATTCCGAACTGCGCGAGGCTAGTCCAGCTCCTTGATTCGCTACTGGCCAAGTCTGCACGTGCCACTTCCAACCTACCTTGGAGTGAAGACGCGGAGCAAGCCTTCTGCGAAGTAAAGACTGTACTTGCAGACGCTGTACTTCTGCGACATCCACAACACGATGCCAGAACCTCGATCATGACAGATGCCTCAGCTACGGCTGTTGGGGCGGTCTTACAACAACAAGTGGACGGTGAATGGCAGCCCCTAGCTTTCTTTTCCAAGAAGTTAAAGCCCGCCCAGACCCGCTACAGCGTCTTTGGAAGAGAACTGCTCGCGGCGTACTTGGCCGTCCGGCACTTTCGACACTTTGTCGAAGGTCGCCCCTTCGTCATCTGGACGGACCATAAACCACTCACCTACGCCATCCGCAACTCGAGCTCTGTCTATACGCCTCGAGAGATCCGTCAGCTGGCCTTCTTGTCGGAGTTTACGACGGACATCCGGCACATCAAAGGGAAATCAAACGTCCCCGCTGATGTACTGAGCCGAATTGACGCCGTACATTCGCCTCCTCCGCAACTCGACATCACGTTGCTGGCTCGTCATCAGGCATCCGACGAGGAGCTACAGCAGCTCCGCACATCAAACACCTCTCTCAAGCTAGAGGATGTTGAGTTCCCAGGAGGCATCACCATCGTCTGCGACACGTCCACAGGAACGCATCGCCCATTCGTTCCGATTGCGCTACGAAGGCAGCTTTTTGATGCCATTCATTCGTTGTCGCATCCCGGCGTGAAGGCGACACAGAAGCTAGTGGCCAATCGCTACGTTTGGCCTCGGCTGAAGTCCGACGTGCGTGACTGGGTACGGACCTGCTTGGCATGTCAACGAGCCAACGTTCACCGTCATCCCGTACCTCCATCCACGAGCTTCCTGCCACCAGATGCCCGTTTCGACAAGGTCCACATCGACCTGGTCGGGCCCCTTCCAACATCTCAAGGGCAACGATACATCCTGACGTGTATCGACCGCTTCACAAGGTCGGCCGGAAGCTATACCATTGCCGGACATGACTGCAGCCACCGTCGCCGAGGCATTCGTGTCCTCCTGGGTAGCGCGCTTCGGATGCCCATCTGAAATCGTCACCGACAGAGAGCGTCAATTCGAATCCAACTTGTTCACCGAGTTGTCCCGAATCCTAGGCATGACGAGATCTCGGACAACTGCATACCATCCGCAGTCTAACGGCCTGGTTGAGCGTTTACATCGTCACCTCAAGTCCGCGCTCATGGCCCACGCGAACCCCAGTGAGTGGGTACAACAGCTTCCGCTCGTCTTGCTTGGGGTCCGAACGGCGCTGAAGCAGGACCTCGGCTGTGCAACTTCCGAACTCGTCTATGGGACAACCCTGCGACTACCATCGGACTTTTTCGAGGTCGACCCCTCTACAACCACAAGGCCAGAAGACTACGCCACAAAGGTGAAAGACATCTTCGCGGACCTTCGACCAGTGCCAACGCGAGCGGTATCTGCGAAGACGCCTTACGTCTCTCAAGATTTGCACAGTGCAACGCATGTGTTCGTGCGCCAAACAGCCCGACGGAAACCGCTCCAACCACACTATATGGGACCGTTCCCGGTTCTGGAAAAGAAGCCGAAGTGGTTTCGTTGTACAGATCAATGGACGACGAGACACCATCGCTCTCGAGCGTCTAAAGCCAGCCCATCTAGAGCACGCACCCGTGAACCTCATCACATGTGAGACGCGCGAGGAAGGTCTGAAGTCTCGGAAGTCTGCTGAAGTTCACTGGAGAAACTCATAACCACAGGAAGCGTTCCATTTTGAATGTTGTTGTTGTTGTTCTTTTCCTTTTATTTAATCGCTCGCTGGGGCTCCTCGCTAAAGGGGGGGGGGGCATATCTGTAGGGTGCAACGCACCCACGGATCCATTCTTCTTACCAAAATAAAAGAGATGGCTTAAAGGCGCAGCACACGCACGCGCCTCGAAGAGCTCGTGCAAAATAATGTTCTGAAGCCGCCATCACAGGGAGACACATCGTTCCGTTGTCTCGTTAAATGTCCTCACTTTAAATAACGTGGTAGGGCCTCACGGCCCCACAATATCTTAACTGTCATACCAGAGTTCTCATGAAAGCTGCATGTTATAAATATATGCTGCATAAATATGAAACATATTTATTGCATTTTGGATTCTAACAGCTGTGGCTGCGAGCACCAACGCGGTAGCAGATGCCATTATGTAGGGAGCAGCACACGAAGCCGAATCACTGCCTTTTATGCTTTATTATTATTCTTGAATGTCCTAAGCTGCTTTTGTTTACAGCGGGTACTTTTATAGTAGTTTGGAATGAAATTGTACCCTTTACTTTTCACAGGCAATATATGATCTGACAGAAGGTGTCCTCCTTGTGTCCTCCAAGAAAAGTACAGTATCTGTAGCTATCGCTAAGCACCGTGGCAGCTGCCAAGAACAGTCCTGCACCCCGTAAGCGCATCAACTGCTGCGAAGAATTTATTCAAGACACCAACTTATACTGACTCCGTTTTGTCAGAAGGTCCCCCCACTCCTTTGCGCTTGCTAAGTGAGCGCAATACCTGCGGTTCCTGTCGGAATTGAAACAGTAGCCGGAAAGAGCCCTGATCCTGGTAAGTACCCCAATTATCAAGAGCACCTGAGCAAAGCGTACCGTGTGTGAAGTGGTTTTAATAACAGTACATATCAACATAACTTTGATGCCACTAGCGAACATAAATCTGCGTCTATGCAATTCGTTTTATGGCGGCACCGGCAGAGACGTTGGAAGTATCTGGTTGATGCGGGATATCAAACGACCCTCTCCTTGAAATGGTCTTCTGAAAAGCACAGCTCTAGTTAGGCAGCCCTACAACCCTGTGCACCAGCTTCTATGAAACGAAGTCTGCTGTCTTTTGTGAAATAGTGAAATAGCCTCCTAGCTTTCATCAATAGTGAAAGCTAGGAGAACTTTCACTATTGATGTTCCTAGTACGTGCGAAGGCTGCTAATATGCCATTCTTAAAGGCACCCTGCAATGACATTTGAGATTATTTTCTTTCTGTGGTTTCTGCCTACTGTGTTTAGGGCAACCCTCTGGACAAGGATGTAGTTTGAACATATTAACGTATCATAACTTAATCGAACAGCGCAAATGAACACTCGTCCTGCGGTGCAACGCCGGGTGATGAACGCGCGCGGCTAGTTAGTTTACGAAACAATTGTTCTGTGACGGGTCAGAGCCATTAAAGGTTAATTTTTTAAGGCACATAAAAACCATGAAAATGTGCACTGTTCTAATTCTGTGCTAAAGTAGCTTGTAAACAACCGTTAAAACAAAGAAGAATGAAACAACGCCCCGTTGACTCGCGCTTTACCGAATGGTAGAAAAAGTGGTATGATGGGACGTTTCCATGACATCTGCAAAAGGCATCCTGATGAGGGCATCTTTTGCTTTTTTCTGCACGTTAGTACCGTCTTCAGTCTTCACGACGGCTACAAAATGCATCTTGGAGAGAGAATGTTTGTGACCCCGATTTTCCTATAAATTTAAAAATAATTCACATTTCTGGAAAACAAATTTTACTCCAAGTTGTTACATGAGGTCAGCTTCAGCGCCTGTTTAAAACTCGTTCAATGTTAATTGCAGATGTGCTTAACCGAAATTGAAACTTTACAAATTAGGCCACAGAAGCGTTCAACAGGAATCTACGAACGCCAAAATATCACTCCTACAGCCATATCTCGGATGGATGGTCGTACGTTTAGAAAGGAATGCTGCGACTGAGCGCAGCCATTCTCCGGTAACTGTTGAGAATGAGACGAAGCGGGCTTGCGTCTCTCATCTTCGCTCCGGATCCCCTCCTCGAGGTGGTGAAGTGCAGAGTGGGAATAAGAATCGCAACGAGAAAATTCTTGTCGGCCTCTTTTCACCGTTATGTTATCGTATTACAAATATAGCCACCAGATTAAGATATCGCACTGTGAGTGATGGTATGGTGTTTTCTGCGTCCCACCCATTGCTCCTGGCTTGTTTTCTTAAGATGCAAATTTTGGTCCAGCCTCTATTAAGTATATCTAACGCTATCCGGCATACAATCGATTTCGTATGGCGGGCTCCAGTTTTGGCTAGTAACTGTACTGACTTATATAGCAAATAGAGATAACTTGTCTATTTGCTATATATATATGTTCGTGTCCAGCTATTAAAAATATTTGGAAGTCTGCGCTGCCTTCCGGTGTCCCAATTGGTTCAGTCCTAGTATCGCACCGCAGATCACTTCAATAAGTTTCGCCTGCTCACACAAACACCTGCCTTATTTTTATTAAAGAGGATTTTTTTACAGCGCAGCTCTTAGGCGCCCGTTCCCGGCTTGAGCGGCGTCGCCGTCGCCGTCGCCTTCGTTGTCGGCGTAACCGAGGGCGACGTTTCTGCATGGTGGCGTTTCGGCACCGTGCCGAAACGTCCTCGCGGGGTCACGTCACGTCACGGGGGTCACGTAACACCCCTGAGGGGGTTTCTGAGGGGGGTCAAGTGATCACCTGAGGTCACGTGACCCCCTGAGGTCATCTGATCCCCGTGAGGTCACTTGATCCCTGTGAGGTCACGAGGGTCACGCAACGTCACGAGGGTCACGTGACCTCACGGTTACGCCGACGGCGACGGCGACGCCAACGCCGCTCGAAGGGAGGAGTAGCAGGCAGGGCGAGGAGGTGAGGAGGAGAGAGGATGGGTATATCCGTTCCTCAGTGCCCTTCACACCTCCTCCTCAAAAACTGGGCTCTAATTCGGTGTTACAGGGAGTTGTAAAGGGCTTTCATTTTTTTCAGTTCCTCCTGCATTCACGCACCTTTCTGATGGAACTGTGAGAGCTTGCTCTTATTTGAAACTGTAATTGCTACCTGTGCTAACATATTGTGCAGTAAGGTCTTAAACCTCTTCTTTTGTTGTGATGATATACACATATTTGATGTACACATTGCTGATTGTGGAGATAAGCCAAGATTATCTCATAAATGCCAAGCATAATAAGAGCAGTGCCACTGCGCTCGTACCTCAGCTAAAATGGTTGCATAAAGTGCGAAAAATGAAGATATATTTTATATATATTTTTGTTCTCTTAATAATACAAAGCTGCTGATCTTTTTTATTGTTTCGTCATATATTGGATGCCATAATTGGTTATTCAATTAGCAAGTATATATTTTGTGAAATCGCAAAAGTAATATTAAAATGAATATAACACTACTTTCAGCTGTTTTAGCACTGCGATACTTGCTACGGGCAGTGTCTACATGCATATGACGCGAATGAAAGAACGCGTATGTCTCCCTAAATTGGTATATGTACCCCTTCCAAAGATGACCTGAAATATGAATTAAGCTTGCTCCAATTGCTCTTCTATTGTAGCAACATGTAAATATTGTACGTAAGAATACAAACGTTGTGTTAACGATATAGCTTATACTTTCTAGTTCCACCTGGCCAAGGGTATAGTTATTTCCATTGGCCAGACTGCAAATATCCTCGGGAAAAAACATTTGTTGGCAAAGTAACAGCCCTGGCAATCTGGATTGACGTTGTGCTTGCCACAAGGAGTATAACGGGAACCATGGGTCCCCAGAAACGAACAGTCCGAATGCTAGCTAAGCCTCCTCTAACCCCGAAGAAGATTGACGTTGCCCAAGGTGAGCTGGTGTAGGCCAATCTTCCGTGGAGAAATGGAAATATAATTTTTTAGACGAAGGCAGGGAGTCCCAGGGTGGGTACATATCGCGTGCTTGATCACCTCGTGGATTGAATGCTGTTCAATATTGCAGTCATAATTAAAGACAGTTATTATCTAATGACTGTGTCGTTGAATGAAGCATTTTCTGCGTTTGGCACAAGACATTTTGCGCGTATAAATGCAGGCCTAGTCCGCACTTGGATTGGTATTTATTTACGAGTCTGGGCATTTCACGTTCTGTCTGTAGGGCTGTTCACAGTAGGGTTAGCTCTCGAAACGCTTGTATACTGCTAACAATTACACAACATATATTTAATTTCTAGCTGCAATTTTCCTGTGGGGAAACCAGAAAAAAACATTCTGCAGCAGTAGCTGCGCTAGTGGTGACATATCAAACCTGCTAAGAGAGAAGTGCCCGGGTGCAAGGCGATCTGAGGAAAGAATGAAGGACATGCTTTAGCCACAAGCTATAATCCTTGAAATAAAGTGAAGTTTGCATAGATTGTGTCCACAACATGAAGCTGTCAATGCCGGTAGCAGATTAGCTACCAATATTAGCTAAAACCAGCTAAAACGGCTTCAGACCACATCGTCAGCTGCGACCAACTGCACTCAGTCTCAACTACGACCAGCTGCAGTTAGTCTCAGCTGGGACCAGAATAACTTGTTTCTGTTAAAATTACCAGGTGGGGCCCAGCTACATTTCCTACTGGGTTCAAAATTTCACCGTCACCTAACTCAGCTGGGAAAGCAGCTGGTCACAGCTAATATAGAATATTTACTGCTGGGAACTAGTGGAAATTGATTTCTTTATGATCTTACAATAATCTAGTCATATGGTAAAAGTATTTTCTTTGATCGTGGGGAATACAACCAACAAGTGCGATGGCCCTGGAACGATATTCTCAGATCCATAAACTGAAGGAAGGAATTATCTGGTGACACTTCGGATAACTTGAGACCCTTTGTTTGTTCTAAGCAGAAAGATTGTGGGTGTCTAATTATCTGCTTTTTGTTGTCGTCAGGTCATCCTTTAAGGAGGACAAGGTAATTGAAACATGGGGGCCGCAGGTCGTGTTGACCATCAACCTGTCACATTTGACCAGAAAAAAGTCGCAGAGGACAGGGGCCACGCACGACCCTATGAATATTTCTTTCTTATATATGAATGATGCAACGTCGAACATGACGACGGTGGCCCACAAGTAAAACTTCAAGAACTCTAAAAAAGATTTAACGTAAATATCATATTTGTTCTGAAAAAAAGATGGCCCCGTTTTTCTCCCTCTCCTCCTCCTGTGTTTGCTTTCGGCTTCGGTGTTGGCGTTTAGTGAGTAACTGCAGTGTACGTGTGCAAGTTTGTGTAACTTCGGCGTGAGATCACTGTGATTATAGTTGTCTTAAGGTTTAATTCTTTTGCAGAAATACAAGAATGCCTAATCGCCCGTGACACTACTTTTTTGCGCCTGGCTGTAGAACAGGATTCGCTCGCGCGGAGGACTCGTCAATAGTATCGTTATTCGGTGCACCCGAAGACGAGGAGAGGCGGAAACTGTGGGATAGGAACTTGCATCGAGCGGACAAGGCGTTCGATGAAACCTATGCTTTGTGTGAATTACATTTTGAGCCACAGCGCTTAATTAAAAAGACGTGCATGTCATCAGCGGTGAAGAAGTAGACGCTGAGCTTGGGAAACTGATTCTTCCGGCCGACGCCGTTCCTGTGATTCTTCCGAACCTTCCCAGCTACCAGACGAATAAAACACCGACCGACACACGCGCAGATAAGCACGCGATCACAGAAGCGCGCGGGAAATCTTCAGAAGAAGTCGACCGGAGCGCCATCTTTAAATTTTGGCACAAACCGCCATAGCAAGCGGGAGCAGTGAGCCCATAACCCCATTCTAGGCTACAGTTGAGAAACGTTCCTTGTTTCAGAAGCAGAGCGATAGCTCCCTGTTCTCTAATTGGAATCTTCTTATTCCAAGAAAAAAACCAATGCGTCACACTATTGCATTTCTTTCAGAGGGGAAAAAACTGATACAGAACGACAAAAAGCCCTAAAAAGAATATGTGACCTATGTTACGTGTGTAAGAAAACAAACTTCTTCGAGTGGCATTACTTTCAAATAGAGACAGAAGTTGAAGCTGCTCAATCTGTTTTGCCAGGGTAGGTGTTCATTTCAAAGAGTTCTTCCAAACTAGATACCAACTCTGACATTTCCTGGTGTATAAGATTTGGCTCTGTATATAAAATTTTAAAAGCTCAGCTTCATTAATCTATAAAACACAAAACGTATGTATTGACACCCTATCAAAATCCGGGTATTTAAAGGTCTGCCAATTGTGCACATAGATAAAACATAATTAATATAGATTCGAAACAAAAGTGGAGCAGTAGGCGTCGAAACTAATGTCATACCAAAACTTCGCTTATCTAATGGTGGTATGTAGGCGATATAGTAGATCAGTGGTTCTCAAATGGGGGTCCCCGGACCCTTTGGGGACCGCGAAGGCATTCTAGGAGTCCGCGAAGTCCTGCTTCATCAGTCTAGCCCGCAATAAAAGTTGTCTTTTTTCAGGTCGAGAAGAAACGTTTCAGTTTTCGGACGAGTTTTCTCGTGTGTATGTCAATAAGAGAGGTCTACTTCACATTATCCTTTAGTTACGTTAATTTATTAAATCATTATTATATGTAACCTATACCTCTGCTCTCCTCTCACCACGAACGGGGTCCTCCATCACCTGCGCCGATACACATGGGGTCCGCGAAACATCGATGGTTGAGAACCACTGTAGTAAATTATAAATAGATACCAGCAAAACAAAAAAATAAATGGAAGGCACTGACCACTCCCAAACAACATTTACACTTTGAATGTATGCTTCTGTGGCTCCGGTAAGTAACGCTTTTTCATATGGGTGTTATATCCCTTACAAAAATCTGTAGTTAAATTCTTTTGAATATCTGTTGAAAATTTTCTGGAATCATATTCAATTTATTTATAAACTTTTTTTTAATTTTCCCAGACTTTATTTTGACATCTTACTGAATTCCTCGTTAAAATTGGCCACCTAATGTTTTTTTCGAATTCCTTCTTACTTAAATTTCGTTGAATTATTTTTGACTAAATTTCTGTTGAATTATTTTCAACAAAATTTCTGTTGAATTCTTTTTTGACGGAGTTTCTTTTGAATTCTTTTTGACGGAATACCTGTTGAATTCTTTTTTGACATAATTTTTGTTTTGTTCGCAGTATAAACTTTGTTTAAATTATTTTACAAATTAAAAAAAGAATTCCTAAATTTTTAGAATTCTTTCTCACATGTATTGTGATAATCTGGAACAAACTATAGTGTGTTACAAATTATTTAGGCTTTAGAGAGTTTAATAGCCAGCTGTGTTAGCTAAAACCATCTTGCTTTACGCAGCATTGGGATCGCTAAGGCACTGAACAGTAAATGCAATGCTCCCAATGACTTTATTTCACACGCTTTCACACGCCACGCGCCAGCATTAAGGAGAGGCTGTTTGTTAGTGCACTCAATTGCACATCAAATTCTGTGCAGGTGTACCCTGAGAAGAAAGGAACAGGTATTACTCAAGACATAATATCAGCTTCGTCAGTAGGTTTCAATCCACTCTGCCTATAGGTGAGAAGGCCTCAGTTAAATATTGTCCAACTGTTTAACTGCAGTCGACACCAGTGAGCAAAGTCGGACCCCAGATGGGTTTTGACATCTGGAGATAACTGCAGCAATCCACAGGGTGTGTCTGCTGCCGCAGACTGCTAGAGTGAATGATCCTCACAGAACTGAAAGAACAATGATGAAAAAGGGTGCAGTTCGAGGAAAGAAGTTCTTCGGTAGAGTATACGGCGAGCAAGTTGTCTGTTTCTCGCGGAGAGGGTACAGGAGGTGTCAACAGTGATGTGATGTCACGCCGCCGCTCTGATTTGTGGATGCTAACCTGGGGAAACATAGCTCTGTTGTCTGCTGGCCGTAGTAGTGGCTGCCCTGCCTTGACTGTTAAAGATCCACCTATTCTGTATAAACTAGGACTCGCCCTTAGTAAAATGGGAGAGGAAATAGCTCCAAGGTTACTTTGGTTCGACCAAAGGGGATTGCCCTTTACACGCCCTAGCCGAGGGTTCCAAGACGGGTCTTCGGCACAGCTGTGTCAACAACACTCATTTCATTTCATTTCATTTCATTTTATTACCTTAAGAGACCCCCATTCAGGGGGTATTACATAAGGGGTGGGGTTACCAAAATAATCAAACATAGGTGCTAGTCTTCAGGATGAGAGGTGATTGGTAACATTTTCGAAGAAGGTTGATGGGCAGGTGATGGCAGCAATGTGGTGGGGAAGGCCGTTCCAGTCTGGAGCTGTTCGGGGGAAGAATGACGCGGAAAAAGTGACAGTGCGAGCGCGTGGGCGAGCAACCTGGAGAGGATGACTGGTGCGGTGAGATATGCGTGTGGGAGGTACGATGTAAGGTGAGATACAGAGGGGGAATTAAATAACCTGTGAAACAAACAGAGGGTGGCGATGCGGCGACGACAAGCGAGACTAAGTAAACCTGATTCAGCTTTCAGGGGTGATACGCTGGTATTGTACGAGTATGAGGAATGAATGAATCTGGTAGCGCGATTTTGGACTGCTTCGAGTGCGTTGATGAGGTATACTTGGTGAGGGTCCCAGACGGCGGATGCATATTCAAGCTTTGATCTTATTAGTGATTTGTAGGCGAGTAGTCTTACTTCCTGAGGGGCGTGGCGTAGTTGACGTTTAAGGAATCCCAGGGTTTTGTTAGCAGATGAGGTAATGTTAGTAATATGCGTACGCCAAGATAAATCGCTGCAAAGGGTGACACCAAGGTATTTATATGATTCTGTTAATTCTACGGGGGTGGTAGTGATGGTATAAGGAAAGAAAATGGGATTGCGGCGGCGGTGAAAGGACATAACTTTACATTTACTAGAGTTAAGTGACATTAACCAACGGTCGTACCATTGCAGCACGTGGTTAAGGTCGTTTTGGAGGGCAGATTGGTCCGATACGTTAGTGATGGAATGGTAGATTACGCAGTCATCTGCAAACATGCGAATATTACAGGATAAATGTTGCAGTAAATCATTAATATATATTAAAAATAAAAGCGGGCCAAGAACAGATCCTTGGGGGATGCCCGATGAGATGACTGGGATGAGATTAGAAGACTGGTTATTAACTAGGACAGATTGGGAGCGGTTGTTAAGAAATTCTTTGATCCATCGTAAGATATTATGGTCTAAGTTCAACTGAGCAAGTTTTAGTAGCAAGCGCTGATGAGGTACTTTGTCAAATGCTTTTGAAAAATCTAAAAATATGGCGTCAGTTTGTATGTTAGAGTCCAGGTTAATGTGCAGATCATGAAGAAAGAGGGCTAACTGAGTTTCGCAGGAGAATCCTTTACGAAAGCCGTGCTGCGAAGAATGGAAGAAGTCGATCGAGTCCAGAAAATGCATGACTTGAGAAAAAATGACGTGTTCCATGATTTTACAAGGCACGCTCGTTAGAGAGATAGGGCGGTAGTTTAATGGGGATTCTTTATTACCTGATTTGTAGACGGGAACGACCTTTCCCACCTTCCAGTCTTCCGGAATGTTACCTGTAGAAAGTGACTGAGAGAATAACAAGGACAAATATGCTGCAGAGATGTGTTTAGTATTTTTTAGAAATTTGGAATTAATTTCATCTACGCCGGCTGATGATGACAGTTTAATGTTATCGATTACTGACGCAATACCATCAGCAAAAAAAGTGACAGGAGACATTGGATACTCGGTGTTTGCAGGGAGCATTGTAAATGACACGTCAGATTCTGCAGTGAAAACCGATGAAAACGCGGTGTTGAAAACGTTTGCACATTCAGCATCATTCACAGGTTCGCCCAATTCATTGATAATGGCAACAGTGTGCTTTTGCTGAGGATTTATCACTTGCCAGAATTTTCGGGCGTTTTTAATCAACATATTTGGTAGGTCCACGTGGAAAAAAGTCACAGCATATCCACGTGGTGAATGATGATGAGTGGGCGAAGCTCCGGAGTGAATCGTCGGTAAACCAGCGATTCTTCCGTTAATTCGCCCACTCATCGCCATGTAAAGACGTGAGAAACACTGTGTGTGTGTGTATACAAATCAAGTTTTATTATTTAGAGAAGATGGATGGATTGCGATGTCCCTTCATTATGACGGCTTTATGGTCCGTGAAATGAAGGGTGAGCGGTTCTTGTATGGGTTGCAGTGGAAAATTTGCAATCTTGGCGACGCTGCCGTGCCGCTTCGGCTTCCCACTCTCGTACGGCCGGATCTTGGCGGCGTCGCCGAGCAGACTGACGACGTGATTCGGCTTCCCGCTCTCGCACGGCCGGATCTTGGCGGCGTCGACGCGCAGCCTGACGACATGCTTCGGCCTCTCGCTCTCGCACGGCTGGATTCTGTCTGCGAGCGCGCGCTGCCGCCGCCTTGCGCGCTCTCCGCTCCGCAGCCTTGTCTACTGCCTCCATCCAGCTAAACTACGAGCAGCGCCAAGAGCGAGTGCCTTTTATAACATGAGCTAAGCGCCATCTGTCATCTCTACATAAAGTTAATTCCGGAACACGCCATCTCTTGAGCCATTCATAAACTAAACCTCGAAGTGGCTACATACCCACAACTAGGAGGGACAGACCCACGCCTTAAGGAGCTTCGCCCCTAAAAGAGTACTTGGCGTTTCGGTCCGTGGCCAGCCCCACTCAAAGTGGGGCTGGCCACGGCAGCTCTCTCACTTGGTGGGTAAGTTGTCCCGTCTATGTTTTCATCTGCATATTAGCTTCGTGAATCCCATCATATTAAATGAGTTATGCAAAGAGAAGCAGCAAATGACGGAGAACTGGAGGTGTGGTGCCTGGAAACAACATGGCTGTGTGATCATTGCAGCTCGTGTTGCTGGTCGTTGCGAGGCCTACACTTGGTCGCCGCTTGTTCAGTCACATGTCTCTCTCCGGCTAAGAGACACTCGTAAAAACAGTTAGCGTACTCAATGTGTACATGCAGTGCAAACGTATGTACAAGCAGCGACCGAGTAGTAAAAGTGTTGATATGTACACAAAAGTGGCACCGATCGACGGGTCGTATAGTTTCCGGCCGCCACATCTCCAGTCCCCAGTCTTTTATTGCTTCTCCTTGAGCAACTCATTTGACATGAGGGGATTCCCGAATTATCAGCTAAACACAAAGGAGTGACAACTTACTCGAGCTTGACTCAACCTTCGAGCTATTTCTTCTCCTGTTTGATGGAGAGCGAGTCCTAGTTTATACAGAATCGGTGGATCTCTGACAGCCAAGGCAGGGCAGCCACTGCTACGACCAGCAGACCACAGAGCGATGTTTCCCCATGTTAGCATCCTCATATCAGAGTGTGGCGCAGTGACGTCACTCTTGACACCTCTACCCTCTCCGCAACAAGCAGACGACTTCCTCGCCGTATAGAGGTGCAGCTCCTCTACTAATGACAAGTATTTGTAGTAGCATCCCCTGTGCCAGGGGCTGCCCTCGCGAAAAACCGGGGCTCTTAAAGTTTACTTTATTTGCACTTCCAAAAGTATGCTTGATGCTCTAAATTGGCCAGTTTTTAGTATACCTCTGAGGCACTTCAAAAGTAACATGTCGTTATCCTTTTAGGATACTTCTATGGATAGCTGGAAGAGGCATTTTAGTAAGCTTCTTACGCACTTCGGAGGTAACATTTTTCCGTCCTTTTAGAATACTGCTACTAGTCCACTTAAGCAGAATTTTAGTATGCTTTTATGCAGGCCTTTAGTACTATAAATTGTACCCCGGATTAAACTTGGCAGTAGGCTTCCAAATATAATCGGGGTTACACTTAGAACTTTTAAAGCATTTCACCAATTTATTCCAGACCAATTCCAGATAGGATATGTAGAAAATTATATTGATTTAGCAATTGCAGTAATTTGCACTTATCGAAACTAAAATGAATTACGTTCAAGGCTTGAATGTAGACGAGTTCAAAGTGATGACAAATTAAAGTAAGAGCTTTTTATTAGACAAACATTTTTCAATAGGACGAGACATGTTGCCTACAACAAACACACTTACCATGGAACAAAAAAACATAATACTTTTACTGGCTTACAAATATCACAGATGCACTTAAAGCTTTAAACATGCTCTTATTTGAAGAAAAAATAATTACAAACTATCATGCTCAAGAAAAACAAGTAAAAAAGTATTGCACCTCCCTATCGAAAAGACCATCAGAAAAAATCCTGATGGTCCATCAGGCTGATGGGCTGACGTATTTTGGGACGTCTAATGGTTTGATGGCCTGATGGTCCAATGGTTTGATGGCCTGATGGTCCAATGGTTTGATGGCCTGATGGTCCAATGGTTTGATGGCCTGATGGTCCAACGGTTTGATGGCCTGATGGTCCAATGGTTTGATGGCCTGATGGTCTGGTGGTTTGATGGCCTGGTGGTTGGATGGCCCAGCGGTTGAATGGCCCGTCATAATTCGTGACCTTTTGATGACTTGATGATTAGCCAAAGCTTGTAATATTGATGTTTTTTGGATCACCATTTAAGTAGCTGGTGAATCGTACAGTGCACAATGCTATTTGAAGGCCAAATTCAGCAAGCGGTACTGAAATGTTTCTGTTCCGAGTTAATTAGGGCTGGTCATTTGAGTGCTATAATGCCATTTAGACGGTAACATCGTGCACTGTACAATTACATTGTGTATGAATTAGGTAGAGTTGCACAAACACTAAATGGACCCAACATGAGAGGGCTTACGTTCTAATTACTGCTGACGTCAGGACTCGCCCACGTGAAGGTGCCGGGGGAGCGCATCAACACAAACAAACTCTTATTATGTCTTTGCCATGGTGTTCTGATGGAAGATTCCAAGAAGCAGTCAAGTTTGGAGATCACTAGTTACAGGGCGGGAAAGCACAAATAAATCAAAATAACAACAAACTGTCTTTTACAGGATTCTGACCTTTCTTTGTTTTATTGGAATTGATACTTTATTTTGTAAGCATTCCTTAAACAAAAATACCCGCTCACATGAAGCTATTTAGTATATGGATGACTACATGCAGTTATTAAAGATGGTGTATAGAAACAAAGTAAAACAAGGTGGAATATTTTGATCTGTTTATTATATAGGCTGTAAACTTGCAGAATATGGGCCTCTCTAAAGGGAATTAGGAGAGCCTGGAATCGAAAAGAAAAAATCATAATAAAGATCTGACAAGGTATAGTCAAGTAAATTGTAGGTGCGTACACTAATTGCAATACATAAAGAAATCTTGTTACTCAGAAAAAGCCTAGGACAATCTGTGAGGCACTAAACAATTTAAAGCCCTTGACCATAGTGTCTGTGCACATTTTTTAAGACATGCGACCATTGATTTTTAATGTCACTGACGAATAGACACCAACAACGGTTGCTGCGGCAACCGTCGCGCGATATTCGTTTTTGTTGCATGTGTTTCTAGCTTTAAATACCTTAACGTTAAAGGAAGTTTTGTTTGCACTCACCTCTTAGGCGATGAAGGTCCGACACCTTCTCCGAGTTGTGCTTTCGACGGAGGTCCGACAGCTTCTCGGAGAGGTGCTTCCGCACATTTTTGTGGAAGTCCCCCTTTGCTTGCAGCTGTACCCTTTCTCCCTTAAGTACAGCCAAAAGCACCCTGGACAACAGAAGAACGAAGCCAAAGAACATTATAAATCACAATACATACAGACCAGATGGTCATAAATTTAAAAGAATGCTTGTAAATAGATTTTAAGAAGTTAGTGGTCAGTTGCCAACTAACGAATGTTCCTATTTTTCCAGATTTCTAAAAGTTTTCAGAGTTGAGAGAGTGTTTTAATCAGGCTTTTGAAAGACTGTACTTCTCAAATAGCACAAGTATTTGTAAAATGGTTTTGCATAAACTGTTGTTAACGTCAAGGTAACTATTGTGCAAGTTGTCCTAATTACATGCGAGGTTCATGTGACAAAGCAATTATACGTGGGAGACTCTTGAAGTAAACAGAAACAGCTATGGGTTAGATTATTCCATGACATCTACTGCCAGAGTTTGTATAAAAAATAGTTTACATTATAACAGCGTATTAATCATGAGCATAGAGTACACAACTACAAATGCAAAACAGACTAGTTTGAAAAATGTTTCTTCCCTAAAACTAATAGCAAACGTAGCAGATTGTTTTCGGCAGTTGTACCCATAGAGTTATTACAATAAACGCTAGAGGCTCAGCTGGCGCTAGTGTGCTGTTGCATTTTGAAGCAGACAGCAAGCAGTCTAAATTTGACTTCCGGTAATGTATTCCTATTGGAAAAAGCGAGTGCATTTTCTCTCTGCGCTCGATTATAAGAGCAAATATCACGAATAACTTGTACGTACTAGGCACATTGGAACATTTCTCAGTCACGCAGACGAAATAAATGGTCAGTTACGGCGTTTTTCTTTCAAATTCATCGCATTAAAAACGGTGCTAAAACGGCTTCGTAAGTGTATTTTTGTGCACTGTCGGACACTGTTAGCGCGAACACGGCGTCGACGCTTTCCAACATGGGGGATATACGTGCCAAACGAACGAAGGACATGTGGAAAACCGAGAGAGACGGCAAGAACTAAGCAGTAACACTGGCTAAGTAACTCCTTGTGCTTGCAGACGGTCAAAATAAATTGAAAGTCACGTAATATAGTCAGATTTGCAATAAATAAGTACTGCGAAGATGCTTGTTCTGGGTTCAAATGGTTCAAATCATCACCCGCACGCTCCAAATCTTTGCAAATAAGGGGAGCCAGAGAGCAGGTGTCCGATAAAAACTGCCCGACATGGGAAATAATAAAAATACATACCTTTCGTAGCTCACGTGCTTTATTTTTGCGTTCGAATGTTTCTTTAACCGATCGTAAAGATGCACGACGGAGTCATTTTCATCCAATGACAGGACGGGCATATTAGCAATATATAAGCACCACCGAAATGCTAGCGAACCTTGAACACACTCTACATTCCTTTCGATCGTTAGTTTGCTTAGAATCGTCGCTCGTTTTCACATACCTTCCTTGAAACAGAGGTTTTGGGCTGAAATAGAGCGAAGTTTAACATCGCTCAGTGGTAAAAAAAATGCTGTAACTAAAGCAATTACACTTTCACAATACCAATAAAGGTACATACTATCCGTTACAACCGAATATTACAAAAGTTATTCGTGTTATTTTCCGGCGAAGAGACAAAATTCACGCGCGTTTTCCCATAGGAATACACAGGGAGGCTGGAAATGTAGACTGCATGCTGTCTGCTTCAATTTGCAACCGGAAGTCCCGTAGACACTAGCGCCAGCTGAGCCTCTAGCGTTTATTGTAATAACTCTATAGTTGTACCTACTAAAGACAATGATGAATTTGCTGCCAAGTTGTAAGCTGCTCTTTTTGTATTTTTAGCCTATTTTAATTCATGTATCTCCCACCGCAATGTCATCCAGCTGTGGCAAGTGAGGAGTTAATAAACTTAACAACAAGAAAAATATATTATTGTTACAAAGACCTAATTCCACCAGGCAATATTAGTGCTCTACAAGTAGCTGCTTACGTACACTTTGAATGCACAAGCAGTTAGGCAGATGCCAGAACGAACATAGTTTAAGGCTCGTTCACATCACAAATTTTGTTTTTCTGGAGCGTCTATTTTGTAAAACCTGGTTTTGTGACACTGCAAAGCCATAAGCCGCATTTACATGAATGCGACTTAGTCGCATCGAATTCAGTTGTCGCAGTCAATGCGGTCATGTAAACGCCATAACGCGCAAAGAAAGCGCATCGCATTCAAGTCGCTAGACAGAGGTGGACCGAGATGGCGAGTGCGCATTCATTCAGCCCATGTAAATGGAGGTCGCATCGCATTTTGGAACGGGGAGGATTATGGGAAGGCGCTCGCTGCGGGAGCGAGTGAACGGCTGAGAACACGGCGGCGGCCAACCTCGTCAGCGGCGCGGAGAGCGGTCCCGTATGGTCGCCCGCAATTTTTTCCGAGAACAAACGCGAGCTTTTATTGCCATCATAAGTAAGCGGAATATAGCGGAGCTGCTCGGTAAGGGCGGACCCCGTCCAAGCCTTGCGAAGTACGACTTGCGCGTCCAAAGGGGTCCCAAAGGCTTCGGCGCAAGCACGAACGACACCGAGAGCTCCGAGCACTGTAGAGCACTGCATGGTAGTGCAGAACGAGCAGCTCCTACCTCGGTGCCGTTCCTGGCTGCGCAGGAGCCTTTCGGACTCGGGGTCCGGTTGGTCCGGTCGCGATCAGCGAGGTCTGGCGCGGCGAAGCGCGGAGGCGTCCTCAAAGCGTGCGCACACACGTCGCCTCTGGTCCAGAGTGACCCGGCGGCCCGGCCTGGAGCCCTAAACGCTTGGGTTTTGACGTTTCTTCCGTCTCGTAACTTCTTCCACAGCCCCGAAGACAGCGGGCACGATCTTTACGTTTACTGAACGCGTCGAAAGGCCTCCACGTGCGATGCACCGGAAAACATGGTGCGGCTGGTGCCGGAACTGCATAACTTCGAGCTTTGACACGGCGTGGTGCAACCTTCGTGTAGGGCTTGGTGCGCATTCATGTAAACGTTGCCGCGTCGGCTGCGTTCGAAGAACGAGTAGAGTCGATGCGCTGAAGTCGCTTTCATGTAAACGGGGCTATAGAAATGATATTGAAGAAGATGCATGAGCCCTGAATATGAAGCGCGCAGTCCTCGTTTCTGGAGCCAGAATTCACTTCCCTCCCCACCTAATCGTGTCAGTCACTCTGAGGAGAGAGAGTGCAAGCTGTTAATAGAGCCCCGTTTATAACCGAGCCAAAGCCAGAAAAAGTACACGAACACAGTGCGGGGGACCAGCGGGCATGCGTTTATGTCGGCGGGAAGATACAGAGTCCTACTCATCAGTGTTTATGAAATTTTGGAAATAAGTGCAAACGGCATGTGTAAGTGATATTTTAATGGTGCAGAGATTACCAAAATACCTCAAGATCTGTGCTTTTGAGGTTGACTTTTTGTCTTTCCTCGGTTTGATGTAGGCCTGAACTGAGCGAGTCAAAGCTATTTGGACAAAGTTTACCATATGCAATAAACTTTAGTTTGCTCAGCGTGAATGTACCTTAATAAAGCAGACTGCGTGTGCTCACTGTGCGTATCTCCCATTCTTTCCCACAAAACTATTAATTTCGCCAGCAATGATGAGATGGCGTGAAACCCGTTCAAGTTTATTACTTGTTGTGCATGAAATTGAATGTTTGAGCAAGCCATCTGCATAAAACTGCCGCATGTTAAATGCAAGATCATTGCACATCACGCGCACAAGCGTTTACTCTGGGTCTCTGTCATACAATTACGATACAACTGAAAGCTAGTTTGCTCAGTTGGACAATTGTGATGCTTAAACTATGCACTAGATTCACATATCTAATTATTTTCGCCTCAAAGTGTGATTCACACAGCCAACTATTCGAACCGAAAATATAAAAAAATTTTGCTCACTTGAGATGGCCTGCACCTTGCATGGAGTGAGAGGGGCGAACGGCTTTTCCTGCCCTTCAGCCTTCGCCTTGTTGGACATTGTTCCAGTGACGGAGCGCTCCAACAGCACTTCTACTGGCCATATAGATGTGGCACTTAGTTTGCAAAACATGGACGGCGTTTCCGCATCCATGCAGGCCTTCCAGGCGCCCTCATCGATGAACAGGTCTTGTCCATAATGAACCTGATAAGGAAATCAGCAAGAAAAAGTTTCACTACAACTTGTTTAGTAGACAAAGAATAAATTGCTGGCACTGCATGTTTTAAGGATATGGTTCTAAGAAGTACTGCAGAACTACATCGATTAAGTTACATGTAATTCCCTTTAAATCTTTTTTCCCCTCATTCTTGGTTTTGAATGGTCACCATACAGATTGTAAGTGAAATATTTTGACCTCCTCCCCCGGCAACAAACATCTGTGTCTAATGTGACAGTAACAGGGTGTCTACCAAATTACTGATTTCAAATTCCCCGACGTTTGCGGGTTTTCCCCCCGACTCTTTGGATAAAAATTCCTGACCGTTTCTGGGTGAAAGGATGACATTTTAGCAACATTATTCAGCATGGCTGTGCTGACGTGTAACCGTTGCGCTTTGCTCCGCACTGCCATGCTGCTTTCACTGATCCTTTTCCCTAATTTAGCCGTTTTTTTATGGTTTCTTGGATAATTCCTTGACATTTCTAGATAATCCTAAATTCTCTGAGAATTCCAGGTCTCCAGGTTGGTAGATACCCTGAGTAACTAAAATATTGATTGATTGGCTGAAACTAATAAAAGAACACCATTTCCAAATCCCATTCACAGAGGTGCATGCAGAGCGGCCAGACCTATACGCACAGGCTTTGCAATGACCAATTTACATCAGTATAAATGACGAGGGAAAGTCACTAAGTCTTTCCAAATCTGTGCAAATAGTAAAAGTAATTTAATAATCTACCCCCATTTTTCTGCAGCTAGATAGAGGCATTATTTGACACGAAATCAGGACCGATGCTTGTTTTCCAGCATGCCACTACAACTTCACGAGTTAAACCTGGCAGGTATGGTGCATAGGTGTGAGCGAGAACAACAGCACAGACTCGTGCTGTTTCCCCGTTATCTAAAGGACTGGAAACAGCAAGTACATCAGAATTATTTCTATAGAAACAATTATTTCTAAAATAATTGTTTCTATTTGTTTTTATGACGATGACTGTCTTGTTATTTATTCTCATTGTGACTTGTTTGAAATGTTATTTCCGCTGTATGAACTGCAGGGGGCAGAGGCGCTGTCAGGCATCATGCCTTTATCTCTGCCCCCTCTGCGGATGAATGAAATCCGCAAACCAAATAAAGAAAAAAATGCTTGAATTGTATGGTGATAGGTGCATTTAAAGGAAACCGTGCATAATTGGATCCAGCAATTCAAAATTTAACGAACGAGCATCAGACAAAGAGCGTCAAGAACGTCCCATGGAGTTTGCCGCCGGGGTAGGGTCTCTCCTTGTCTGATGCTCGTTCGTTCAATGTCAAATTGCCCGATCAAGTTATGCATGGTTTCTCCTTAAATACACCTATTACCATACAATTCAAGCATTCCTGATGCACTTCCTTTGTTTCCAGTCTTTTGGCCCACAGAAAGCAGCAAAATTCCACACTGTTCTCACGTACACCAGTGCACCACACCTGCCAGGTTCAACTGATGACGCTGAGTAACAATACCATGCTGGAATAAAGGATGGTTCTGATTTCATGCCCACTAATGCTAACTAGCTGTGGGAAATAGGCACCGAATACTAAATTACTTTTTGTCCGCGCAGATTTGTGACCTACTTACCCTTGTAGATTTTTGTGTCATACCTAGCTCTATTAATTTTGCAGTTTATTCAAGCTTGGTAAAATCAAGCTTAGGTCCAAAGCCCATGCAGTTGATTTACCATATCATCAGCCTGTATCCAGTCCTGGGTTACGATTGGAGACAATTGCTACATAAATGCCCGGCAAGTATTTGTGTTCAATCAGCTAAGTAGCTCAAAGTTAATGCAGTGCCCACGGCCAATGTGACCCCATGCTAGGTCCAGGTAGATGATATGGTAAATGAATTGCCTAGGGCAGAGGTGATGGTTCAGTCAACTTTGTCCAGATTATACTAGTCAATTCTAGTGTGCCACACATGAACTACAGGGAGATTTAAAATAATTATAGCTTTACCAGTCCATCCTCGCTGACGACGCCAATGGAAGGGTCCACAACCTCATTTGCTGCCAAACTGTCGTGCTCAGCAACTGAAAAAAAATTGCACATTAGTTAAGTAAAGACGGCATATGTTTATGAATTATTACATTGTTACACATACATATAGAAACAATTGTAACGTTAGAAGAATCTGGAGCTTGTTGCTTTTATATTGTTTACCTTGGCACAATCGAGAGGAAACACACCCTCTTCCCCCAAAATGCTTTGCAAAGGCAAATAGAAATCACAGTAAACTTTCGTTAGTTCGATCTCAGTTAATTCGACTTTTCATTTAATTTGATTGTGTTCGAAAGTCCCGGCGAGTGCCCATATATTTCTATGGGAGCAAAAGTTTGATAGTTCAAACTCTGAAAGACTCCGCATCGGATAATTTGTCCGGAGCGAATGCGCGCGGGCTCACATTGCACGGCTCTACGGCAGAAAAACCGCCAACGTACGGCAAAACACGGGCCCTTTGCTGCAAAGCTGTACGTGCGCAAATATGCGCCTGCTCCTCTATGCCGTTGAGATGGACCGTAAAGAATAACACGAGCCAGCGCAACCACTCTGGCGTTGAGTAGTGCGGAGAACCTAGCACGTGGTCAGGCGCGGAGACAGCGCGAGCTCTCAAAGCGCTTTTCTGTAGCATCGTGTGCGGTCCATCTTTCGCGCCAAAAAACGCAAGTTCTCTTCTTTTTTTTATTTCTTTTTGTCATTGGTGGTTTGGCTGCCCGGCGCCAAAGTCAGCTCGTAAAGGTTTATTTGTTTCTTTTTTTTTAGAGCGCGACTTTTAGGGCACGTGACGTTTAATTACGCTGCTCTCCAGAGCATGCTTCTGGACACACGTTTTAAGTGCAGACCATCCGTGAATACTTTGGGCAATAAAATGAAGTTTAATTTTAACCGTCCTGCAGTCCTTTTTTTAATCATTCGGATAATTCAACCAAATTTCAAGGTCCCGTCGAGGTTGAATTAACGAAAGTTTACCGTACCGTGTTTGGAAGACTTTAATGCAGAATTGTTTTTACGAAAATAAGCACTCAAAATCTTGTGCACATTGCAGTCAAGCCCAAAAACGAATATAATAAACTGGGACTACTTGGTGTAGGTGGATAGCTTCATCATCATAAACAGCCTTGTGTCACGTGAGCATGTTTTTGCATTCGCCATTTTGGCACCCTATTCCCGCATGTGTATGCTTCCCCATGAGCTCGTTTCAACAGATGCAGTTTCAAAATGGAAAAGAAAAAACGCCATCACTTCCAGGCAACCATTAAACGAAAAGTGCTCTGGCACTGACAGAATGTCAGCACCAGAATGTCAGTGCATGTCTCAGGGGTGCCCCCGAGACATGCACGCATGATTGGACAGTCGTCCGCAGCCTCTGGATGACAACAAGAGAGTCCACTCAGACTGTCAAGATTTCGTGTTTCATGAAATGTACTGTCTGGGGCATGTGGTGTTGAGCCTCCATTGTGTCATCTGTGCGGTAGAATCAGCATCATTATTTTTTAATATTTGTGAGCCAAATATGCTTGCACGTTACAATCGTGCAACCACAATATACACTGACCTGCTGCCATGTATGGCAGCCATGAGGACTATGGTAGACATTGCACTGTTGGCTTTCGAACGTAATACACTCACGCCCCAATACACATAGTTCGCACTTCCCCTTCAAAGCTAATGTGTCAAAGTGATTTAATACACTTGCAAACTAGAAGAAAAATCGCCTCTTCCAAATCATCAACCACTCAATTAAAATTCCACAGGACAAATATGTAACTATCTTTCACGACTAGAACAAATACCAGATTTACACACTCGAAAACGATTACTGAACACCACGGTCTCAAATTAATTCCTTGAGATACTCCTTTTTTCCACGCACAACATTGGAGTGGAACAAGCCACACAGACATGTCGTTGACTGTGACAGTGTTTCTTTTTTTTTTAGACCAACTAGCACCTTATGTATAAACAGGTTGTTTTGTGGCAAGAACAGCACTTTAACTATAACTACTTCAACGAGATTGAGCTTTTGTTTTTATTGATGGTGCGGGACCTTGAATTTGTGTTTGTGCATGTATTGTTATACAGTTTTCTTTTTTTGAATGTGCCTTGACCGTTGCCTTGCTGCGACGTCAATTCTAATCTATGTTTCTTATTATAGCGTTGTATTGGAATGTGATGGCGTCTTATTATTGTTCATTCTGTGTTCACTTGTGCCACTCCTATTGTATTCCTTCCAAGGAATGATAGTATTGTTAAATAAATAAAAATGTAGCACACACTCCCGATGCTTAACCCTTTAAGTGCCTTGGACGAGCCGAGCTCGTCGGCCGCTTTCTAGCTAAAAATGCCATGGACAAGCTGAAATCGTCCAGTGTTCTTTTTGGTAGCCCTCAATCCCCCGGAAGAGCTAGGCTCGTCGTCTGAGTAGTTTGCGGCGCTGATCATAGATGGCAGCATTTGCTCTAGTTGGAGCCTTTTTTTTATCACCGCCGCTGATTTTTGCTTAATAAATTGAAATTGTATTTATGATACTAAAAAAATAATATTCCCCAATAAAAAAAAATTGGCATTTTAAGGTTGCTTAACAAAAAAAATGTGGCACTTAGGGGGTTAATTAGGACATTCCTGATTTTCTATTCGCTGCCATGTCTATTTATGAAATTCTAACAAATCGGAAGTAGAATCAAACGGCCGTGGCCTACTGCAAACTGACTCCTGCAGTGAGGTTTTGACAGCCAGAGCAATTTTTCCAACTAGAACCTCAACTTGATAAAGGGAATGGGGAGTTTTAGAACAATGTGCAAAAAGCAAAAGAAATAGCATCGTCACCACTCTTCATGCATCAAACCCACAGAAGCTTGGGGTTTTGCCTTTCGGGTCCTGCTCTTTTTCGGAGATAGCATGGGCACTCTAAAGAAACAGCGTTGCAAATAGCACCCATGGCATTGGCATTCTTGGAGATCAGTCGCAACTTCGAGGATGTCAATCTTTCGGGAACTGCGTGATTCGCGATCAGTATAGCCGGGGCACATCAAAAACCTCACAGGCCACCGAATTTAAAGTTCAAACTTATCAGAGCCCGAGTACTTACAGTCACTTCAAGTATGTAAACATACCTGCGGGTTGGATTGTCTTTGCTATTTAAGTACAACAAAGCAGTTTGGTTGTTTCATAAACACTAAGCATTGAAAATAAAACAAAATTTTAAATTTTTTTTGTTTTGGATGAAATTTGTTTTTCAAAGTATAGCGTTCTAAATTGACAATAAAAGCTGTGACAACATCTTGATGGTGCTTTGGGTGCCAGATGCTTGCGTTTTGGGTTCTAGTGGAAAAACGCTATTTTAAAACTCTTGCCATCTCAATCCTCCTTAATTACCATCCATAACGAGTTTTAAAGTAGCATACGCTATTCTCACACTCCTTATAAAGGTTAAGAGCGGAGTGAACGGATCTGCACCTGGCAACCTGTAACAGCCAGCCCTCTCGAACTTCCAATCACCTTTGTGACCGAGATAATTGGGAAAGTAGATCCTGGCACTAGCAGTGAATGCACAATGGGTCAGAGTAATGTAACAGTACAAAGTCCAGACAGAACATCTTAATGACAAATTAACAAACAGGCACCTTCCAACAGAATAATGTGTACAAGCTATGTAGATTAGGGTGCAAACTTTAGAGATTAATATTTTTATGAGCTGGCACCAATAAAACTACCAAACTACCTAGGGGCTGCATCATTAGTAACTTACGTCTTAGACAGTAAGGTCCTGCAGTCCCTCCTGCATCTGCATGGTCAGCCACAGGCAGTGCTGCAAATGATCAACAAAAGATTAATCAAATAAATAAGTTTCTAGGGGTTCCGGCTACTTACAGTTAAAGGGCAACTCCGGTCCATACTTTCGATTTTGGGATTATGACTGTGTTTGGTGCAGCCAGCGTCCCTGAATCGCAAGGTGTAATTTTTTTCTCGTTATCGTGCGTAGTTTTAAAGGTATCGACGCCTCAAAGTTCTGTTTCGGGCGCGGCCGACAAAACCGGAACTAGCCGCTCGAGGCCCCGGCAACACTGGAAATCGTGGACGTGACGTCAGGATCGTTCTCGTTCAACGAGTACGCAGGCCAAGCGGCACCTACCTCTGTTGCGCTAGCCGTCTAAAGATAGGAGGTAAGCTGATTTTGTTTTAATTCTGTATACGTGGTAGTTATCCAGCATTATGTAGCAAGAGTTAGTGCGTAAACCCAAAAGCTAGCGACTGGAAAACCCGTCAACTCGTTCGGTGCCGCACTCGGCGGCCGCCGCTGTGCGTGCATTATGCCGTACTCGTCGCTTGTATACCCAAAAGCTAGCGACTGGAAAACGAGTGAATTCGTTCGGTGCCGTACTCGCGGCTGTCGCTCTGTGTGCTGTCCCCCGTACTCGTCGCTAGGCCTCAATTGTCATCGGGGCTCCGTGGATGGAGCGGCGTTGCTCCACACCGCGCTGCCAGTGACGTACAGTGCTGGGGGCCCTCTCGCTTTCGCGCTGCGGGTCATTCCCAGACACGAAGCTTTGAGGCTCTCCGGCGCGGGCCGCGGCGCCCGAACAGACGTGTGCTGGGCTGTACACGTCTGTTTTTTGTTCTTTTTCCCTCAGGCGCGTAAAAGCCGAATTTGTAAGCTGCGACACTAATTTACCACATAAGCCGCAAGCAACCAAAACCCGTAGGTTTCCTTCGCAACTCTCCGGCGAAAAATGATCGGAGCAGAGCTTCGATCTGGGGGTCGGCGTCCAAGGCTTTCCAAAGTCCACTCGTTGAACTGCGTTCACCCACACCTTCTTCAATAGACCATTTGCTATATTACCCAAGCATCAAGGAGAATGCAGGGATTGGTGTTCCACGCGCCACACGCGCACGCCTTCCCCGTATAAAATATTCGAAGTAAATAACCAAAAGAAAGCGTTGACGAACGCGCGTGCAAGATACAATTTGTTTTAGGTGTTTGCTTCAGAAAATTTACTACGGCTAAGGCCAGCACGTGCGGTTTGTGGAACACCAACCCCTGCATTCTCCTTGATGCTTAAGTAATATAGCAATAGGTCTATTTCCGATCCGTTGGAAACTCATGAAAAAGCACCTCCGGGTTGCGCAGCGGGTTGTTTGAGCAGCCCACGGCGCTACAAGTTGTACTCGGCATCTTCCAAAGAACAGCTGGGCAGTCTTGGGCGCACTGAGTTGCTCGCTAAAACGAGTCTTGAAGTCCTCACAAGCAAATAAACAAAGGGCTATACCGAAGCTACACGGGCTACAGATAAAAGCAACGGCTAAACACGCAATCACAAGCCGAAGTAGCGGTGGTAGCAACACAAAGAAGCGCGAAGCGCGCGCAACGGGTGCGCCCGTCCGGACCGGAGGAAAAAAAGAGAACGATGGTGACGTCACCGCCTAATGTTGCTTTAGTGATCGGCAACCCGCTGGCCGCCCGCTAAGGAGCAGCGGCTCGCGGCGGGTCGCATTTTTATTATCGGCATTAGTTGAGAATGCGGCGTCGCCCGGACGTAATTTTTTGGCTGGGGTCGTATTTTGTGTCACTGCAACGATACCAGTAATTTATTTCATTTTGAGTTTTGGCCGCATTGCCCTTTAAGACTAAACTGAGCAAAGTTGAGGGAGTCATAAGTATTTCTTTGTAATCTAGAACTTCACACAATGAACAATAGCCTTTTTGAAGCATTATAATTGAAATATGTGTAGTTTTAACGTAGGAGCTGCCATATGAGATCAACCTATGAATGTGGCTTGCGCTGCTACTAATGCTCGAGGGAATGACAAATGTACATATGGTCGTTGAGCTGAGGTTGTTTTTTTCCTTCAGATACCATCATGCATGGCTGTTTGCTGCAGAACCACGAGAGCCAGTTGAGGCTCAAGTCGTCATACCGTATGAGACACGCGAGAAACCACTGTGAAATGCAGCACCTCTCCACTGATTGTAACATATTCCGCCTGCGCACCTAGAAACCGCATAAAGAGAGGTTCCTTAACCTTCCTGTGCAAAGTTGTCTACAGAATTTGCTTCACTAAGAGGCACTGGTGACAGCAGTCTCCTTTCATCCTTTCAAAGCTGTCAAATAATTTTTTCATCCAGTGCTGACGTCCTGAATTATTCACAGGTCTTTGAGGTGGGCATTTAGTTTTCCTGAAGGGGTACGGAAACAAAATTCTAGTGCTTATTGTTTGGTCTGAAAGTGGGCTAGGGCCAAGCACCACCTCGATAAAGCAGATATCGCTCCTCAAGACAGAAAAAAACTAATTTTAAAATAATTAAACAATTTCAAATTTACACCTGGTGGTAGGAGTGTTAGAGAGTCGCGACGCGGCGTTACGCCTCACTCGTGTAAGTCATTCAGGCCGTGAACGGGATCGCAGCCGTGGCAAAGAATGCAAACACAGAGTTTGCCACAGTAGAATGGTTCCGGTTTTCTGTCTGTGTTTTCGTCTGTCTGCTCTGTGCCGTCACTAACATGCCAGCGTGCTTTGGTGGTTTGATCAGTCTGATGTTGCCTGATTACGAAAGCTTGCCAGAAAAAGCGAGGGCAGAGTAGGCGGCGTTGAGTCACATGACCCGATCCTATGAGGCGGATGCAAAGCGATGCTGCTTAACGGGAGCGAAGGCCCGCACACTTGCGCGACCACTTGGTTCGTATGAATAGCCTGACCTCAATTCTGTTCAAGTGTTGTCCCTCCTCATTTCCCCATTCCTTGCTATTTTCAGAGGAGTGCTGCTGTTTGTATCTGTTCGTGCAAGCTGGTCGTGCCGGTCGTCGGCCATTCAGTGTTCAGTCCTCGGGCACCTCTGAAGTCCATAGTGTTACGCATTTGCACCACCAAGTGGCATATCGTATAACTTTGACATAGATTTGCCTGTGCAGAGCCATATCACGTCACGAACACTCCAAATATCCCAAGACGCATTGCGCTCTTCGATGGCCGATTTTTGAGGGCTCGCCCTATCGGGCCTTTTGAGTAAAAAATATAGCAATCCTTTCAAAACACAAATGTGCGATTATGATTTACTGATGTTATGTAGCAGGCAAACAGAATATGTTTAGTCTTACCATCATCATCCATGGGCAGCACAGCTGGAGCAGGAACAAGAGGGACTGCAGCTACGGCTGGAGTTGGTCCAGGCAGGGCTGAGAGTAATTCAATGTTAAGTTAAATGTATGACACAATACCGGCAAAGTGAGCTGCTAAATGTCTCTTACCTCTGTTGACCACAGCAACCCGAGCCGATGCGGCTGCTGCTTGAGCTGCGGCTGATCTGGGCACGGCTAAGAATAATCCAGCAATAAACAAAATGCATACCGCAATACTACCAAAGTGAATTAAAAGTCTCTTACCTCCATTGACCACAGCAGATGCAGCTGGAGCAGCCGCTTGCTCCATAGCAGCTGGTCTAGGCAGAGCTGAAAATAATGCAATGTTAAGATAGGTGTTCAACAGATTGTTATTACACTTTACATACATTACTAATAATATGATAAAAATATGAATTTCCCAGAAAAAGTCACAAAAATTCAATGGGATGCTATGGACCCCAGAAATCACCCAAACAATCATATTCCACACAGAAGAATACATTTCAGGAAAACAAGAGGGTGCTATTGAGCGAGGTTGACGGCTGGTCTCCAAGAATAGCCAGCATGTGCAAAGCAATCTAAACGTGATTCTTCAACAACCCATGATGACCAAGTCTTTTTGTCTTTATATTGTTCTCAAACATTAGGTTTTCATTCCGATACCTATTAGACTTTTTTCAAACATCCCGATAAAGCATGCACGATGCACGCAAAAACTCCTGGAAGCCCCCTGTAAGATGCTTCTATGATTGGTTGGAACTTGCATTCTCGTTGAAAGAACATCAGTCAGCCGTATGCTGACACAGCAGCGCCACACTTCCGCTTTGTAGGTTATGCCTCGAAAATGCAACCCTTGAGCTTTGAGTTCATCTACCCCGTGTCCGAAATAGCAGCCAGGCTCTTTGAATCGACCGCAAAAATCGGTTTCTTAACCTATCACGTTCCGATTTTGTACAGCGTTGGCCACAGGTGGTGCATTTTTCTAGAAAATTCGCAAAGAGCGAACTTACCTGAGGAAAAAGTAAAAAAATAAAAAAGCTTAACTCCTATGGAAATGCAACGAAGCCACCGGTCTTCAAACCATAGGGCGCCCTATGGTCTGAAGACCGGTGGCTTCGCTGCGTTTCTATAGGAGTTAAGTCTTTTTCTTTTTTACTTTTTTCTCAGGTAAGTTCGCTCTTTGGGAATTTTAAAGAAAAAATGCACCACCTGTGGCTAATACTGTAGAAAATCGGAACGCGGTAGGTTAAGAAACCGATTTTTGCGGTCGATTTAAAGAGCCTGGCCGCTATTTGGGACAGGCGGTAGATGGTGTTCAGTGGCAGCAGACTGCCCTTGCCCTCTTGTGCATGTCATTGCCTGCAGTGGTTTCCACATTATTTTGACTTGCGCACATCGACATTTTTGCCATCTGCATCATTGTTTCTAGAGTTTTCAAACGTCATTTGTTGTCGTTATTGCTCCCAAAGCTTGATAAAAATGACTTTCAAGGAATTAGTATTGGGAACGCAATCATACTCAGTATTTCACGCTCTGGAAGAAACGTTTCATGTCTCTTGCTAATCAGGAAGCTGGATAACATAATGCCATGAGCAGTGAATGTTTAGCACCATGCAGCGCCACTATACATCTAAGTGTTCCCTGCCTTGTTAAATTAAAATAAAATACACTATTATTTTGTGGTTTAGTCTTTGTTTTCCGAGTCTCCGAAATCACTAAAAAAGCAGAAAGTGAAAAAAAAGGAGATGCCTAAATATTGTTTGAAAGGACCTTAAAGAAAACCATTAGTCATTTACCCTTTTCAAACACCTTAGCACAGAGTGCCCGCTGCAGGTCGTGATTCAGCTTAAGATAATTATCTCTTTCAGCCCTCAGCTGCATGATTTTCGTGTCCTTTCTCTCGAGTTCCCGTCTCATCTTCAGTGTCTCGGGTTCATCCTCTTCCTCCGTGTCTTGGGTGTCCTGGATATCGTTGAAGATGTCCCTTTCAACGCTGGATTTCACCGAGCTCCTCAAATCCTGTTTCTTTTTTTTCTGAAATAAAATGCGTGTTATCAAAACAAAGATTATGTTAGCAAGCAAAGGCACTCGCTCCAGCTGAACAATGCCAACAAGCTTCATTGCCCCTGTAGCTAGAGCAAAAACCTATGCATGTCTGTGGGCTGTTCTCTATAGACTTTTTACCAAATTGAAGTGCCCTAGTGGCAAGGTACAACACAATGCACCATGGGAACCAGCCAGTTAATTAGTTTCTCTTCCGGTTCATGACCATCAATATATGACCAAACACACTGCTTGTGTTTTCAATCCTACCCTCCACTGCAGTAATGGGACACTTGGCACTCGGTCATGGTGACCAGACTAACGTCATGCGCAAGGTATGCATTGGGCCAAAATCTTAAAGGGGCTATGCAACGATTTTCAGTTCAAATTTTACGTACCTTGCCCATACTGACACAACCCTGACAAATATGCTCGTACGTAACACACTAAGCCGCAAGTTTCATTGTTGCTGTGTAATCTCAAAGGTAAAAACGGTCTATTTCTTTTACTCTTGCTTTCGCCAAACTTGATGACGTAGTCGAGGGCCGCAGGGTAGGTACCTGGTTCATCCTTGAGATGACAGTGCAATGAAGGCTATAAGCGCGAGCTAGCAGAGTTTGCTTTGAAATGTGTCTAGAGCAAGTTAGCGCTCCACAGAAGCCTGCTTCAAAGCCACAATCACGTGCCTGTAGCTTTCACTGCCCCGTAAATGGTATGTAGTGGAGCCATGGGGGTCATCCCCAAAGGACGTCAGCTTAACGCTGCTTGTGGATCGGGCACGAGCAGCGCATCGTAGCGTGGCATGGGCTCGACAACAATGAAAGCCCGTGTAGCTGCGGGTTAGAGCTCATGTCCAGTCACCACAACGATGGAAAGTGCTGAACTCCAACAATGCCTGGGAGGAGCATGTGCCATCTACATTGCCAACCCTAGCACAAGGCTATGACGAACATTGGGGGCATCAAAGCGTGGTACCATACCACATGACCGCTTGATTGGCATGCGAGCTGAGGGGGTGAAAACTAATTGTTTTACTCCTTTTTTTTCCAGCTATTGCTAGTACGCAGATAGAAAAACTAACTCTTTTCACTCATTATGAGCCTTTTCATACACTATTTAGCAAAGATCAATGCTGAATGCACTATGTAGTGCGGCTCGACCGGAAGCTGCTATGTGCACTACTTTATGGCGCCATCTCGTGGACACCTGTCGAACCAGCCGAACCACAGACATGAGGCGCTCTTGTGTATTTATGCGAAAACGATGCTTGGACTTTTCCATTTCGACTCCGGGACCTGGAGTGAACTGGTTAGTGTCTCAAAAACATGTGTTTTACCACGGGCACCTGTCGAATTTACAGTAGCAGGGTGTCTTGCGAGGCTGGTAGAAGTCGACTGGCGCGGCACAGTTTTTGAGCGGGAGGGCCTGCTGCGCTAGCAAAGCCTAGCCGCAACGAAATTTGTCTCGCGGGCCCAGGAGGGTCCCTATCATTTCGTCGAATTACGTTTCGTGCACAGCTCTTCATGGACACACGTTTCGTCACGTGTATCACTGGGGTGCGCGCTAACCGACACCCCCGCCTGCATTTGCGCTGCTTCATGGCGACAGTCTGCGGCGGCTCATTACAAAAATGTTAACCCACCTGACCGACCCGTACATGCCGCGTCGCGGCGACTTATGCAGCTTATTACAGAAAAAAGCTAATTTGAGCTGTCGATGAAACATTGCGCGTCGATGAAACGTCGTTCAATGAACTGATTGCTACCGGGCCCGGGATACCCTTGCGCGGCTGCACTGGCTTCGCACGTTACCATGGTTCACCTCACTGCGGGGATGCCGCCGCCTATGCGGCGGCCGTGGGTCATGGTGGCAAGGTAATCTTCCATCCATTGCTGCGCTTCGCTCTGTTCTAATATATGTCACATTTGTCTGGGGCGCGCCGCACTGCGCTGCACCGACGGACACGTCACGTTCGCCTGGTCGTGTCGGTGTGGCTGTACTCTGTTCGTCAGAGACTTCTTGTGGAGCACGGCACCGGTGCGTTGCTGCACCATCGGAGGGAGACCATGCAGGTCCTCGCACTGCGACCTTCAGTTAATGCTCTCCGCTTCCTTCGGCACCTCCTCCTCCTCCTCCTCCTCCTCCTCCTCCTCCTCCTCCTCTCTCTCTCTCTCGCCTCGTCGTCGGTCTTTGTTCCTCGTCTTGTGAAACACGGCGGCCCGAGAGAATGCGATGTCGGCGCTGCTATCTTCTTTCCCTCAAGCCCTCTGCTCTGACTACGATTCCAGCAGTGATGACGGGCGTTGGTTTTCCCTTTTTGGGAAGTGTGTGTGTGTGCGGTGCCACGTCACGCCGGGCACTTGAAGCCTTCGTCGGACCCAAGACGTCGGTGAGTCTTTGGACTTCGTTTGAACTTTTCCCGGGATTTTGAGTCCCGCTGTGGAAACTTTCCTTTTTCAGAAATTGTGTCTTCTTTGCACCGGCGAACTTGTTTCCCGGCTGCAGTTTGTGTCGCAAGCGGCGAGTTGTTTAACATTGTGTCGGGAATTGGGTGCTGTTTTGTTTTCTTCGTGGGCCCGCTGCCCAAAGGTTCGTAGTGTAGTGTTGGAGTAACGCGTGTCCAAGTTTTTCTGATGGTTTTGTCATGTTGTCACCGTGCACCTAACTAAATTTCTTGTTTTCATTTTAACCCTTGCATGTCATAGCCTTTCTGTTAATTTTCAGAATAAGCGTGAACCTATCGTTTGTCACTGGTCCGAACCTAGCATTTTTATTCTTTTTAAGTAATTTCTCGATTAATCTCGGAGTGTTTCTTTTATCGGGTTTACTTAATTTAGATCCCCGCTCCGTGACAAACTGCCATCGCACATACCTTAGATGTTACGATACGTTTCTTGACAATAAAATAGCATATGTAGAAATAAACACTTTGTTTCGTAGTCCATGTGTTTTTTGTTGTTTTTTTACGCTGGAGTAACAAGTACATGGAGTAACAAGTACATGTACTTGAACCATCCACTTAGAAGATAATTTGTTACTTTCATTTCTCGCTAGATGGTGAGAGCCGCCGCCCCACTCGTTGTGGATTTTTTTAAAACGTCCACCTATTCATGTTGGCTCTTGCAGTGACCGCACCAAGCGTGTTGCATGGCGGGATGCTTCGCGTTCACCTGGTAGTGCGTCATTTGGTGCACCTACACAGTGGCATGGCCTTGGGTGCAGCATTCTCTCGGTGCTGCGTGCGCCACAGACAAATGTAAACCGCAAAGGTTTCGGCAAGCTAGGTTTAGCTAGCGCGATAAGCTCTCCCACAAGAAAACCGCGCCGCGCCAGCTGGCATGTTCCCACGCTGCTAACCCCTGACCCCCCTTCTTCCTGCAAGCACGGCCGGTAGTCCAGTGACACCCACCGTGCTTGCAGGTGGGGGTCGCACTGGCAAACTGGAGCTATTTTTCAAGCTTCACGGCTTCCGCTGACAGGTGGCCGTTGACAACTTCTACTGATTTGTCATTGTTTTGACAGTGTCTCTGGACATTTGAAACTGGCGGAAAGCTTTGTTGAAATCATTGTATGTTTCGAATTGCTCTCCCACTTTCATTTCCATGACGGCACGTGCGACGTGCCAATGGAAGGGACAGGCACAACCACTGGTTGGCGCACCAGAACTCGGAATGGAAAAGTTTGCGCATCGTTTTCACATAAATACGCGAGTGCGCCTTATATCTGTGGTTCGGCTGGCTATAGCCGTATTAAATATTGAGGAAATTTATTGCTAAATGCGGATACGCGCCCGATTACACAAAGCCACAAGAAAAGAGACCAAGGAGCACGTGCTAAGACGAAGAAGAAACTACCGGCACGAGCACAGCCTAGTTGGAACCGTTGGTCGATGCAACATCAGCCTTCAAGAGCCCTTCCCATGCATGTATAAACTGTAAATACGTTGTATAAATCTCTTTGTAAACCAGAGTAATCTAAATTATCGAATAAGCCGTATCCCACTGGAGCGACAGACAGCAACAAACGACAGCGACACACAACAACGAGCGACAGACGACACCGATAGACAGCCTGTTGTCGAAGTCCGCCGTCCGACCTGGCGGACACGACGCAGAACACGGGGACAAGGAAACTTGTTTCATAGTGGGACTGGAGTGGTCAACAAAGCACTTCAAGATACACAGACAAACTAAGTCTGGCGACACGGTTTTCGTGTTTTGCTCTTTGGGCATAAAACGCGCCGACAAACATGGTGAAAGTGGAGACGATTACTTTATTTCTGGATTGAAGCTTCCGCTTCTCTTCATTTGCCGTTGGCGACTTTCCGCAAACAGTCGTGACAATCGACACCAAACGTTTTCCGAACTAGAAAACCCGAATCATTCCTTTTTGGGGTCGTTTGAGGAATTCTATGTGAGCGCCACGGAATTTCACGCCGATTTTGAGGATGTTTATAACTTCATATCTGAATGTATTTTTGTGAACAATACGGCATCCCGATTATCACTGAACGTGATGACAAGTCTCTCGTCTGCCGGAATGGCTTGTTGCGGAACGTCATGTCCTACTTCGTGGTGAGCGTCTTACTTCGGTCAGTCCTCAAACATGGGCGTATCCATCCTGATGCAGGATCATAGAACTCGGTGTCTTGAAACACCACCTCGTGCACTAAGTTTTCGCACTAGCCACAGCCAATTTCCTTTTGCAACACGACCGCCCGGCGCCAGCAAGCAAGCAAGCTGCGACCGCGACCACTACGAGCAATCGAGGGACCGGAACTGCGGGAACGAGAAGTGGCCGCCAAGGGCTCCTCTGAAGGTCGAGCGTCGGAGCGAGCCACGGGAGGAAGGGTAGAAGGGTGGGAAGGGAGGCAACAGAAGGTACAAGCGGGCGAGGGCGGTAAGTTTGTCTCCGAGAGATGTTCCTCGGTGGGACTGCTTGCTGCGCTTCAAGTCCAACGACAGACAAGAACTCGTCCGTCGTCGATTGTTTGTCGGCGCTTGTCGCGGGTGTTGGTCATTGCAGTGGGACAGCATCGACGACACGGAACTTCGTGGTGTCGTCGGACAAAAATTGGTGTCTCTCGGTCTGGCGGGACGAGGCTATTAGGCAGGTGTCCACGAGATGGCGCCATACTGTAGTGCACATAGTAACTTCCAGTCGAGCCGCACTACGTAGTGCATATAGCATTGCTCTTTAACGAAAGTGAGAAAATCGTTGCACCCCCCCCCCCAGCAGTAAAAAATGCTGGCCCACCCAACACGATGGGCGTCTCCACATACCACAAACATGCATATTCTGGCAAAATTATTCACACAAAAAATGCGCTGCTATCATAAGAACAAATTCGCTCACCTTCTTGGGAGGTGCGGACTTGTGAGAGCTCGTGCATGGCTCTGCTCCCCGTTCCCGCCTGGCTGGCTCCACTTCCATTTCCTCCCGAGTTTCTAGTAGGCACATTTGTGATCATGAATAAATTAATTAGACTCAAATACCATTTAAAGAAGAAAAATAAGGTTCTAAACTACAGACGTTCTTAAATACCGTTAAAGTACACACGTTCACACATTTCAAATGAAATTTTGGACGCCGAGGCAAGAGTGCACTGAAAGCTTCGCTTCCCGCGCGCGATCATTGCCTGCAGCCGCTGGTTCACACCTATGCTGTCAAGCCTGTAAAGTTTGCGCTGAGGTCGCTGCGCCTCCAGTTGAGCGGAAGCTCAAGACTTCCACTGCACTTTTAACTTGTCACACCGATCGAAACAAAACGGCGGTCGGATGTTGCTATGTGCTATGTCACGCTTTTGAAATAGTGAAATCGAGTTACGCATATCACACTTACCCGTCAGTTTGAGGATCTGGGCGTCATAGTAACCTCCCCTAGTGTTGTCGTCCCCTTCCCAAAATACCTGGTACGTCTGTTTTTTGTTGAAATCGGCAACGTTTGACGGACGGAAATTCTTAACTAAGGCTTCATGAAGAACGTTTTTCTTACCGTCTTCGAGAAATTTTATCTTTACGTACATTTCAACTCGCAAAGAAGGTAAAAGGGTTGAAAAATTCAAGTGAACAAAAACGGAAGGAAAAAGGGTTGAAAAATTCAAGTGAACAAAGACGGATCGGCTCGCAAATAAACCCCAAAAGAAACGTGCGCGGTTTTGGATTTGGATTTGGATCTGGATTATACTTTTAATATGGATTCTAAGCCGGCCGAAGTTTCGAAGCAGTTCAAAGTGCGAAATGCAACGCACAAAGTGTCCGCGTGTGCTATTCGGTCGTAAAATTAACCGTATTACTAGGCCAACATAATATAGGTTTTTTTTTCTTTGTGTGTGTGACGCTTGTTGGTGGTGGTGGTGGAAGACGGGGCACAGCTGGCATTTCTATCTAAAAGCTTAGCCAATCCGATCCGAAAATTTGCCGATCGTCGTTTGGTTTGTAGTGTGGTCGTCTGGCTCGTCTGGCCGCCTGGTTTGACATTTCGAGGC